>JABUQX010025164.1:20000-40000 GCA_015478945.1 Trachelipus rathkii | reverse complement strand
ATTCCAATATTTAATTACAATTCAACAAACACCTGCACACAAACATCCTAAAAAAACACACTCACTCATTAAAAGAAAAGCAACACGTGGTACACTTACACAGAATCTAATAAAAAGCACAAATCTATCAAAACTTGACTTTCCATCCTTGAAAAGCAAATTACAATAAACTATACTAAAAGCATCAAAAAATTAATTGCCATGGCTACAGCAAACATTTTATTACAAATTTTCACCTAAATAAACACCGTCCAATAAAATGAAAGAAAAACTCTCTGCAACAAACACACAACGAAATAAACTGTCATCATAGACTTCAACAATAAAATAAATAACTTAACTTGAATATGAATAAATTGGCAACATTGCACAGGAACACAAGCATCCAAGAAAACAAAAATATTCTGAACAATAATAAAATTAATTCACACATCACAACACGACCACCACCACCAACCGGAACGAACCACTGTAAACAAAATAATAAAATTCCAGCCTAAAAAAATCAATATTACATTATGTCGGCAATATTTCAATGCAGTCATAAACCTACAATCGACAAGTAAATTAATAAATAATTAATGAAGTTAAAAAGAACTGAAGAGCAGTTTTGAAGACCCTTCATTATCGTCCCTTTCGGAAAGAGCTTAATACCCTAAAACTAAACACAAGCAGCAGGTCAAATATCATCTTAAACACTTAGGAAGCTAAGCATAACAGAAACCCAAACCCAAATATTCAACACAGCTTGCCAAAGCTACACTATCCACTTTCTGGAATACACGCGTTTTAATCGCTCAATATTAAAACCGAACACCAGCAATAACCGAGCTCAAATAACTTTATCTTGCTTATCTACGAATATCTAAAGTGTTTGCAGTTAATCTGATAGAATCTTCCGCTTCTATCTCCTCTCAGATATCAAACGGTTTAGACAAAAACATTCCAACATAACACTACTAATCAATCTACACAAAAGCATCCTGCTTCAACAGGATTTACCATAACCTCACCCACCCCACCACTCACACCTAGCTAGTAGCAATTGCGCATAAACAAGGTTTTGCATAGTTTCAGCGCCACTTTTAATAGATAAAGAATAACAAATAACATAGGGTTAAATGAAGAGAGAAATAATTGAAAAACTTCCTATTTCAGCATGAGAGCTAGTCAATGACAAGGACGCCATAAACAAATTTATATAATGGAGTCCGTCCCCCCAAGGCACCCATTGCTAACCAACCACTATTCCAACCCCATCTTTAATGCGTGACCTACCTCAGACCATAACCCATCTATAAAGCAATCAGCAGCTATGGCTGTCAGCTGATGAACTTAACAATCACAGTCAAATTCTCTATATAAATGAGCCAAGTGGGAGAAACTACAGGAAATAGAAGACAACTAAACAATGGTATCACAAATAGAATGACTGTCTCCATCAAAAATCTCTATCCATACTTTACCTTCTAATGAAGAGATCAATATCGCATCCAATTCGTGTTCCTTTCAAAAATTAGACTCCCTCTTAATAAACACCATTATCTTTGGGTACCTGGTATGGGCTTCAGTACCGTAACAACTATGACGATTACACGCCCCACAATAAAACAATATTACTCTAGATGCACAAATTAAATGTGGATTGTTGAATTACATTAACCAGATCAAATTTGGCCAAAACAAGAGTGCTCATAAAGTATACGAGGCAAATACTAATCCTTCTTAACATGCATCACCAGCCTGGCATTCACCAACACCAGACAGTCTAAGTATGCAAAAACTAGAAAGCATTAAAAATAAGTCTCTTAGAATAGATAACAGCTGCCCTCTTCTCCACACCTCAACCCATCCATACGCTTACTGACCAAAACAATAATCTTCCTGTAATTGCCCCTCTTCCACTGATGGGATGCCAATATACAGCAGTCAACTCTGCATCACCACTTCTACATAACAAGAAAATGGATGACCTCAGCTTGTCCATTTTGAACATGTACAACACTCTCCCCTCCCTCCTGCCCCAGATACTTGACATTGTTATTGAACCAAACGCCGGTTTTAACAGCCAAAGAAAGATCTACTCTTATCAGAACTAATGCGATCTCAAAGCATTTCTACATGAAAATCCAAACACGAGCAAATTTTGCACTGTCAAACCAGAGTAATGCTGTCCTGTTTATATGGGCACCATCTTTCCCTTCAGGAATATAAATATAAAATTCATATATATAATTTTCCCTCCCCCCCCCCCCCCTGTCAAAGATCTCTCCATCACAATTGACGACACCTGCTAGACTGCTTAGACTTAACAGATATTAGAAATAGTTATGACACACTCTTACTGATGGATCTCTGGGTCTGGTCTGATGTGGTGACACAATATCTCAAGGATGCCCATTTCTAGAAGGAGAGGAGCAGGGTAGCTACCAAATGAAGTAAAGTATAAATTCTAAATCTTGGTCCCTACTGCTACCCTTGAAAATTTTAAAACATCTATACATTTCAGTGATTTTCTCTTTAATCTCTCTTTATTTTATTTTATCTTTTCTCTTTTAAAGATACCAAGCATAATAAACCTCAATGTTGTTTACAAGAGCAAGGAAGTTATAAGTAAGCTGTATAATAGCTATGTTAGGCCAGTATTAGAGTATTATGCACAAGTTTGGGTCCATTATTTAAGAAAAGGCATACCTGGTAGATATGATGGAGAGAGTGCAATGTAGAGCAACAAGGTTGATTTCTGACTTTGAGAGTGAGAGTTATGAGAAACTGAAGGAGTTAGGAATGTTTTTTGTAAAAAGGTAATTTCTCAGAGGGGACATGATACAAATCTACAAAATATTTACATCTATTGATAATCCAGAGACCAATAAACTGTGTCTGCTTGAGTGGGTCTGGGGCAGCGGAATCTTCAATTCGGCAGTGGTTTATCGGCGACTCTTCGTCTGTTAGGGGCTTTCCCTTCTGGCCAGGTTTCTCTTTATTGAAGTGACTTGTCTGATCCGGGCTCAACCAAGTGGTCACTGAGCTAACTCTGGTCCCGGCTCCCACATACTTTTTGGGGGCATCACTCCCTGGTTTCCATCTACTCCCTCGGGTAACCTCCCCATAGGGTAAGTTCGTGGGATTGATAGAATGGACAGCCTGATCATATTAGCGAACGCATCGCTAAGAATATGATCGGGCTGTCCTGCAGGGGGCAGGGAAAACGTACATGACATGGTCAGACGAGGAAATCACCCTCATAGCTAGGGAGGGGGTCCGGCTGATGAGGTTAAATGTGCGGTTCATGAACCAAGCTCCCTTGGCCCCATTCCCAATGCAGATCCTTCATTCAATCAAGGGTAAGAGAAAGTCAACTGTCTACAAAGACACTGTAGCTCGTCTGAGACATGAACAGGGCGCAGCACCTCCGGAGATGGCGAAGGTCCCGATTGTAGACCTTGTAGTTCCGTTCGCTGACGTTGTTTGGGTTGGAGAAGAGATCTTGGTGGACCCTGCTGTTCCTCCGAACCGTCTAGTCGGAGTGGTTGATTTGACTGGGGACGATTATGATGAAGTCTAGTTGTTGGGTGAAGAGCGGAGTCCTCCTCCATTATCAGAGGAGGATCTCCAGCTGCTGCTTTCTCGTCAAAGTTTTAAGCAATTCCTCGACTTGGAGGACGGGAGTCAGTCGTATGCAGTTAGTTAGGCTCTCTGCTCCAGATGCTCTGGTCTCTAGAGCCCAAAGAAAACGGCGAAAGTATGCTGAGCTACAAACCCTGTATTACTGTGATAAGAAGGCGCTAAGCTTTGTCACGGACTGGGAAGCGTTCGTGGAACATCGGGTGCCACCTGATACTGTGACAGGAGTGGCGCGAATACCTGACACGTCGCGTGAAGTTGCCGGGGTTGGCCGACAGCGCCATTGTCGATTGGCCAGAATGCTAAGGCCATGAAGTCTGCTGACGCTTGAATCTCCGTCGACGAGCTCAAGTGGGTAATGGGTGCTTTCAGCAGGAACGCTGTCTCAGGAGTTGATGGAGTTTCCATCCAAGATCTGAAGAACTTCAGGCAGAGGGATCTTCTCAACATCATTAATGGCCTAGCATACCCGCTTCTGAGGGGGCGAGTTACGCTCATTCATCACGATTTCTGAGCCTGTGGATTTTGGTGACTTCCGACTGATGTGTCCTTCCGGTTGTGGTAAAGCTGCTCCACAAGATCCTGGCTAGGAGATTGGGGCGGTTAACCACAACCCTTTTCAATCTGGGTTTAGGTCGGGCCAGTCTATGTCCCAAAATATTTACCCTCTGCAGAAGGTCTTCGAAACAAGGTCTGAGCGGAGGCGCGATTGTATGTCTCTTGCCTTCGACTTGGTTTCGCACGATGGGCTTCATTCTCTCTTGGGGGGCTAGGCCTGGCCTCCTCGCTAGTCGCTTACCTAAGATCGGTGTAATAGGAGACCCCTGTTCGGGTAGGTACCGGTTGGGTGAAGCAGGGCAGAGGCGTCCTGCAAGGGGACCCTCACTCGCCTGTTTTGTTCAATGTCGCGTTGGATTACATCTTGAAGCAAACATCCACTGATGTGGGTGTCCCTATGGGCGGCCAGCAGGTTTCATTGCAGGCCTTTGCAGATGACTTAGTGCTCATAGCCTCTTCACGGCTGGGAATGCAATTAAACCTGGCTGCTCTGGCGAGGGTGGCGAGATTTTTGGGTCTCACGTTTGGGTTCCACAAGTGCGCGTCAGTTGGTCTGCTTTGGTTGGGGACGGCAAAAAGGTTTGTCCACGACCATACTCCATTCGTGGTCGAAGGGACAAACAAGCCGACGATGAACTCGACAGGTGTTTACAAAAACCTAGGAGTTAGGGTCCCGTCTTCTGGCGTAGCGAAATGGTTCTTGGGGGACTTGAGGGATAGGCTGAGGAAACTCTCCTCGACTTACCTCAAGCCACAGCAGAAGTTGCACTTGTTAGTCAACTATCTGATACCCAAATACACATACCGGTTGCGGCACTAGAGCCTTACAATCAGGGCGCTGCTTGAGGCAGATAGAATGGTTCGGGCAGAGGTGAGGAAGTTTGTGCATCTTCCTTGCGATACTCCGGTCGCCATGTTCAGTCAACTGCCCCCTAGGGGTGGACTAAGTATAAGGAATATCGGCAGTCCAGCTCCACTTAGCTTGAATCATTGCCCGGCGAGATGGAGCAACAGGGTGGTGAATGGGCCCTTGCCGTTTCAGCTGTCAGAATAACGGTCTCGTCGGGGATGAAGAGGCTCCAAGTAGTGGAATTTAGAGATTGACTAGGTCTGGCGGATGCTACTAAGCAATCGGGCAGTTAGAGCTGGATTGCGGACGGCACTCGCCTGATGCGAGGTTCAGTGTATGTAGATTCTGTAAAGATGCGACAGGGCCTGATTGTTACGCGAGAAAGATCTAACAGAACGTGATGTCCCTGCTGCCACGAAAAGATGTTATCTGGGTTGTTCCAAGGTAGAAACCTTGGGACACGTTCTCAAGGAATGTCCGGCAGTAGCCCCTCTTAGAACGGTTCACCATAACTTTGAACAGCCTATGTAAAATCTGAGTATGAGAATGAGGGGCTGGCAAGTCCTGGCATGGAGCTGCCTTACCACTCCAACGGCATTGCGAAGACCTGACTTGCGTTTTTGGGTACGATTAAGGGACTGCCTAGTAGCTTGACATACGGTAGCGCGAATTGCTGAACACGTGCCGCCCTTGACTGTAGTAGTCTCAGGGCGGAAGGTCGACTACACAGGTGCCTGCTTTTGAAGAGTGAGTCCGCGCGCGTTCAGGACGAGCTGTACTCCTCAACTGGTGGGACGACATGGAAGGTAGGTCGCACACCTTGTTGAAGTGGTTGAAAATGGCGAAGTCCATCAAGCTGCTTGATGGAAGGCAGTGCGGCGATCTGGCATTTCTTTAACAGTGCCGCCGGTAGATGGGGCTAGGCTCCGTGTTCGTCTTCGGGGCTGGAGCTTTCCGAGGACTCTCACCCGGTACGTTACCCGCTCGTGTCGTAAGAACTCTGTATATAAGTGAGTGACAGTTCTCCCCTACACAGTCGTGTAAATACGTGGGGATGGATTTGTAGGGATCATGGAGTTGTGTAACTCCGCACACTTGGTGCTGGTAGGTGATGGGAGGCGGGGAAGATTTTACCGAAATCCACCCACAGTAGTCCCTTCGCTCAGAATCTTCATGCGGGCTTCAGTCCATATGGAGGGGTTACCTACTTGGGTGGAGTGGTTTAAAAAAAAATTAAATAAAAAAATAAAACTATGTTGACTACTAGTATGAAACTTATTAAGGCTTATAGTGGGGTCAGTATGTGTTGTTAGAGAGGGAATAAGTATCACAAATATCTTTTATCATTGAATAAAATCTATGTATACATAAAAAAAAACTATATATTTTGAATAGTAATTACCAGTGAAGCTCATTTCTCGTTATTATACCACATGACAAAATGATTAGATAAGTATAATTTCACGAATTTTCCTCACATCCAAAATATAACGAGGAAATCATATTGTCCATCTGAACCATTGAACTTTAGATCATACCTCTTATTCAACACCATAGTCTCACTACTGCTACCATTAACACAGGTAAAACATACCCTCCATGTAAGACCCACACACTCAAGATTTAGTCCCTTTACATCCACCAACGATTTATTGCACCAGCCACCTTCCTGCCAATTCACAACTTTCCTACATTCACAACTTTCCTGCATCATCTGTTCCCTTTTCATCCAACATATCCTTAAATATTTAACTCACACACTTGTTCCAGCTTCACCATCTAACATAAATTCACATTAAGGAGTTGTTCTCGCTCACAACATAACCTTACTCTTTATCTACCTTTACTTTCAAACTCCTCCCTTTTACACACACCTTGCCAAAATCTCCCCACCAATCCTCTCAACTCTCTTCAGATTTCACCACAAAAAACCAAATCGATCGCATTTATAAATCAAACAACCCTCCTCACCCCTTCCATTTCTCCATCATTTCTAACACCATCCCTTGCATCCCACCCTCTAATCCTTTCCTGACCCCATCCTATACAAATTGAAAAACCAAGGCGACATAACACATCCCTGAATCACTCTGCTATTAATATTAAACCAATCACTTTTGGACTCCATTATATTTACAACGCTTTTCCTATCACCAATACAACATTTGAGTGTCCATTCAGTAAGTTTACCATCAAACCATATATCACTAACACCTGCCATAGAGACTTCCCTATGAATCCTATCATCGCCTGTTGCAAATCCATAGAACTTAATACAATTTATTCTTCTCATTCATGGTTTCAAGCAAAATTTTTGATCCACACATCCTCTACACCTTCTAAAATGCACCTTGTTCTTCACCATATCAATTTGTCAATCACTCAAACACATTATTTCAACCAAAATACCCAGCATATATCTTCCATACAACACTTCAAAACCTTAACTCCCCTATAATTCTTACAGTACCCTTATCCCCCTTTTGACCCATTATATAAGAGAAATCTTCCTCCCCCCCTCCCTCAGAAATATTCAACAGTTCTTAGCACTGGGAATGAGGACGTGGGGTCTAGACGTACGTAATTGTCCAGCAATCAATCGAGCTCCGCCTGATAGACCAATCACTAGTGACCTGTTCAAAAGGTTTACAAGAACCATATATCTCAGGAAAATTGCAGCGTCAGTGCGGGATTGGAAGAAGGAGGATCATATCGGTAAATGGTAACTCGTTCGCTAATTCCGCTTACTATGTCCCTTGGTTAAGTGATGACTGAGTGAGGGTGATAGTTCTTCGTCTGTATGTTATTAGCTATGGCTCGTGTGCATTCGAGCGATCTCAGTAAGGAGATGCATTCCCGGTTGTCTAATCTATAAGCATTGTACGAATAATGTCAGTGAGCAAAAAGTAGTTCATCTACTAGTCGACTTAGTACGTGTGATATGGTACAGCGGAGTGTGGGATGCAGAGGAGGTGGACTGATAAGGAGCTGCCTTTGCTAGCGTCCTCTGGTATCGTTACTTATAGGCGAGATTGCGCTGTGAGCCGGATTGCCTTTTAACGTTGGAAAGTGGTGAAGGTGGTCAAGATGGGTTGGTGTAGTGGGTACATGGTCAAAAGAATGGTATTAGAGGCTGGCTCTGTCAGTATACCTGCGACTCGAAGGATTATAGCATATCTTGATGATCATATCCATTCAGGTCTCAGAGATTTTTGACAACAAATTCAACTTTAGAACAAAAGTTTTAATCAGCTTTGATTGCAACATGGTTTTAAACTCAAGCCAGCAAGACCAGGGTATTGTCAAGAGTCTGTTGATTTTCTCGGTCATCGGATAATCATCAGGAACTTCTTTCTTGCAGAAGAATCTTGGCTGATATAAATGGGAATTTCCTTCCCAACCACGGTTAAAGAAGATGAGGACAATTATTCTTGGGTTTGGTCAAATGTTTATAGGCGCCATTATCCCTCACTGCTTCATCCGAATTGCAAACCTTTCTTGTCAGGACTGAGTGGTCGAGTGGTCAGATGGACACCTGATTGTCAGGGAAGCGTTTGAAAAATTGAAATCATCACTGGTACAGTCCTACATGGATTGGCTTCCCATTTTATTATGTCGATGCCCCTCCCATTAGATTTATATGTGGCATGCGTCCGATAGTGGAGAGGGGCAGTGCTGTCACATACAACAGGGAGAGATAATCATCCCTTGCCTTCATTTCGATGGACCCTTTCTGAAGGCACAAGCAGAGACATATTCAACTGATTATAAGAACGTGAATTAGCCGCTCTCAGATGGCGCTGTGAAGGACGCTTACGTCCTTTTTATGTAACTGAGAAGGAACTTATATCATATATAGTGATCATAGAGCATGTGCAATATTTGCATTATGTCCGTCTGCAGAATGGAGCGTACTGCCCGTTAATCTTGACGAAAAACTCTCAGCAGTAAATTTTCAGTTCGTGCATAAATTAGTGGTGAAGGAAATATTACTGAGACTGCGTACTGTCTGGTCACCTGTCCCAGTGGAGGAGGCAGATGGATGATGGCAGGTAACACAACGAAGGATGTTTCAAGAGAATATATTGCCTCCAGGAATTAAGCAGAATTGTCATTCCAGGAGGAGGAGGACTCACTTTTTTAGATTCTTTGCATTTTGGCTGGAGGCTCTGAGTATTCTCATATTGAAGTAAGAGAAAAGTGGCATGGACAGAATTATTAAAGATCAAAGAATATAATCTTCAAGGAGAAATATCCTTACAAGCATTTGCGCTTCGATTATCCACCATGGAAAGTACCAATCCAACGTTAATTCAAGTATTGCAAATTTATCAAGTGTAAGGTGAATGTTAATATCGAAGTGCTTAAACCCATAATATATAGGTGGAAATTTTCTCTGACACCTTGGTCACTTATCTTGTGTCAGGGATACATTTATAATTTATTAATTCCTGATGACAAATATTCAGAGGGACATATTGTCCAAATAAACTTAATTAAGGTTGCCACTAGTACACCTAATACACGTGCACATGTTTCTTTAATACAAAAATTTTAGTATAGATATTGAAACAATTAAAAAAGAGCAAAGGACAGATAAGCTTCTGTAGACATTATCTAGAGTCGTTCATGACGATTTGCCTACTTTAAGGTGGCCTAAGTCGTTAAATATATTCAAATTTATGAAGGACAAGATGATTGTTCAAGATGGCATTTTATATGCTGTGCACCGGGATGAAGAAAAATTCGTCATTCCCTTTTTCTTTTTGGTTTCTATAGTGACCCAATATCATGTGGACTATGGCCACATAGGGAGAAATAAACTTAATTCCTTAATTTATGAGGAATTTTGGCCTCCTCGTGTCAACCAGGTAGTCTCAGATGTGTGTAAAGCATGCCCTCACTGTCAATTGTCCAAGACCTGTCCAAATATTGCAAAACCCCCGATGATGAATGTAATGCGATTGGTTGAAAAGATAATAAATTGCTATGTTCAAAACTTAACTCTTCGAACTGAGGAACAACTCCATTTGCGGCCCGTGGACAATCCAATCAACTAACACCTTTTAGATTCTCGAAACCTGTATTGGTAAAACAGTATCCAGGCCTCCATGTTAAATGAGTTTTAATATCGGCCTGTGCAATATTACAGTGCAATTCTATACTTAAAACTCACCAACCTATCTCCCTGAAGACCCTTCAAGTGGAACAACGGTTTGACCGAGTTCTTTGCCTTATGTGAAAACCGTTCAGTCAATATTATTCCTTATCAATGAATATACCCGTTTTATGATCAATGTTTTGATCATAAACCAATGTCTTTAAGACCTAAAATAACTACTACTTGAAAATTCAAATAAATGAGAAAGTAAATTACGTTAGGAAACACTCAAGGAAACTACTGGGATAAATTAGAAATATTTTAATAAAAAAAAATAATGAAAATGTTTTTGTACTTACAAAAACTAGGTTTTATAAATTTATGAACATATAAGTTAGATGTCCGTGGATATTTACATACATGCGCTAGAAGAATATGAACCACAGTACGAATACCAATGAATGATAATTTTATTCATGAGAATTCTCACATAATGTGGATACCATTAAAATTTATCATAATATTGACCATAAATATGTATCTATAACATATACATAAATATTTATGTTTCAAGAATGGATATAAATACATAAATTATATCGAACAAAAATAATACAGACTGAATCGATTGATACGAAGATATAAAAAATCCTTTACTGAAATAAATTTGAAGTTTACATTTACAAAAAATGTCGATTTTTAAGTGTGCACAAAATACTGCAAGAACAGCTGACATATAAAAACAGCTGTTACTACATAGGCAAAGAGTTGCCTATTAGTGATTTAAACAAATCTTTTAAATAAACAAAAAAACTAGTGCTTTGACAATTAACCATATGTAAAAAAAAAAAAAAAATCATTAAACTGATAAAACGTTTTATCATTTATTGACACAATATAATATGTGCAACACTTCAAGAAATAAAATTTCAATGATAAAAAAGCTTACCTGCCAGTCATATCTAGCAACAATTTGGACACAATGCACTTTGCAAATTCGTATATGCAGACGACGCTTTGAAATAACAATGAATATTATAATTCACACATATACTCATCTCATTGCTTTAAATATGGATCTTTAAATTACCTTTATCTTTTACTAACAAAAATAAATAACGAAATTTTCCACATTAGAAAATATATACACCAGTATTAAACTATCTCCTACCACAAAACCACCACATCGATAACTCAACCAAGCATAACCTACTAAGAACTGTCGTACACCAATACATAAAATATAATCACCTCTCAATCACTTCTTAGGATACAAAATATACAACACTAACAAATAATTAATTGATCGGACATATGAGCGTCAAGAGCTACAACTATAACATCTTGGTTGGCACAATAAAAGCGAAAAGAGTTACAAAATTATTCACATTTTTACTATTCTATAATGGCTTACAGTATTCTAGATTACGCCTTACTTAAAACAATCATAATCCTAAACATAAATAAAATGAGATGTATATATTTATCAATTAATTTATCAAGACAAATATATACCAGACATTTATAAAAGATGCAAGATTGGTATTTCTTGTAAAAATGTACTCCTTTTCAAGAAATAACAATCTTTCGTTGAAAAACACAAATATAAAAAGACTAATGAAAAATTGAAGATATTGCGCTGCCACAATTTACAAATACATTTTACATCAATAAAATATTTATATATATATATATATATATATATATATATATAATATTATATATATATATTTTATAATATATATATATATATATATATATATATCTATATATATATATATAAAATCATTTATATAATTATAGTAAGACGTAGTATCCTTTTCAAAATGCTTTAAAAATCATTAATAATATAATAATAATAATAATAATAATAATAATAATAATAATATAATATATTTATATATAAAAGCTTTCAAAACAATAATGATAATCCAGATTTCAAAAATAAGCTTCAAAAGATGAGTTTCATTTTTTTTTTATTTTTCACTTAAAATTAACAAACATATTTACAATATTTATCAACTGGAGCCTTTGCTCAGCATACAATCAAATATTATATAACAGGAAAATTAAATTGCAAATGGCACATAACTTGGCCTTTTACCTTATAAAATACAATAAATGAAAGTAATGTTATATATTTCATGGGTACCACTTGGCATACATCTATGGCCCCCATCAATGAAGCAAATTGGTACATTTTGCTTTATGTACATGATGTTTAAAACATTTATTTTGTCATTACTACATTAGTAATGCATATACATAATATATGCATAATAGTTTTGGTATGAAAAATGTCATTTTGCATTGGAGACTTTCGCATTTCTTGTGTGAATGTCATCGAAGTAAAAATGGCATTTTGCTTACTATAATTATGCACCAGCCCCACTACCGGAGGCCGTCAACTGACAAGTGATGATGGGGGAAGAGTGAATGAGGGTGCTATCTTTGGAAGCCGCCCTTCTAGAATTCTCCAAGGCTGGTTGTGTCAATACAAGGCTTTTAATTTTCTTCCTTGGGTAAGAACTTCCTAACATAATTGTACATCTCTTCCTTTAATGAGCAAACTTTTTTCCTTTTGTATTAATGCTGCCTTGGAATGGTTAAATTGTTTTGGCGTGAAAGGTTTCTCAAAATGCGCAGAAACTACAACTGAGTTGATTCTCTCTCGTATGGAGGCTTACATTCTATTTATTCCACCTTCAACTAAAACTCAAAATCTTGGCTTAACTCTGAATATTCTTCCACTATTCGTCACAGGAACTTTCGTGGATTGTGACTATCATTTAGTGTTTCATCATGTGAGACTTTAATCAAATTCTATAATTCATGTGCAATATAGTATGGTGGTGGTACGCGAAAGCATTTAATGAAAGCAAGGCCGAAAAGTGGAATTATGATTGATTGCTTTTCAATGAACAAAAATAATCATGCCACAAGGATTTTGTTGCTTTCTCTAGTAAAACAATTTCAAATTCAAAAAAAAAATCTGAGAGTTCTGTTTGGGATGCAAAAATATTTTCGTCTGCACAGTTACTCCACTTGTATAGGAATCTTATCCTCCCTTGCTTGAAGTACTGCTCAAATTTGGTGAGGATCTAGTTCACCCATCTTTAAAAAAGGGTTGAGTCTAAAGCCAAAAGATTAATAAACTGCCTCCTACTTTCTAACTCTCTCACCCCATTATTTCTGAGGCCTAACGTTGATGCTATATCTCTTTTCTATAAGGACCTTAACTAAAGGTACTCGAGGGAGCTCTCCACTCGAATTCCACGGCCGTTGAGATGCTCTGTAGCACAAGCGGTGCCGTGTCTTCGTAAGAATTTAATCCAGAGATCGGCAACTCCAGGTTTGGCAGTTGAAATACTTCCTTTTATGTAACCACATCAGTTCTGTGGAATTATTTGCTGCATTCTGTTTTTTCTCCAGTATTTAACCCTCCATACATTAAAGATTTCTTATGCACAAATCTGAGGGGGGTTTTGTTAGGTTGGGTTTGGGTGGGGTTTTTACTACATTTATTATTATTCCCTACTTTTTAATGCCCCTTCTTGACTGGGGCCCTTCCCATGAGCAGTGACATATGTGGAAAAATAATGAATAAATAAATAAAAAACCTTTAAAACCGAAAAAGCAGTGTTATTCTTGGTTTTTATTTAAATTATCATTGTTTGAATTTACTCTTAAACCAAAAGGGAAGTGACGATATTGCAAAACTTTCTTTACTTATGTTTACTTTTCTAAACAAACAGTTTGTGTTGACTAGATTTTGAAATTTTTAAGTAATGTAAACTTCAATTTTATTATTATTATTATTATTATTATTATTATTATTATTATTATTATTATTATTATTATTATTATTATTATTATTATTATTATTATTATTATTATTATTATTATTATTATTATAATTATAATTATTATTATTATTATTATTATTATTATTATTATTATTATTATTATTATTATTATTATTATTATTATATTATTTTATTTTATTATTATTATTATTATTATTATTATTATTATTATTATTATTATTATTATTATTATTATTACTCTTATTATTACTCTTATTATTACTCTTATTATCATTATTATTATTATTATTATTATTATTATTATTATTATTATTATTATTATTATTATTATTATTATTATTATTATTATTATTATTATTACTTATTTATCATTATCATTATCTTATTATATATTATTATTATTATTATTATTATTATATTTTTTATTATAAATGGTTTTACCACATCAATAATCTTTAAACCGCTATAAGCCATGGCTCTGCTGATTCTTTCTATATGCCCGGATAGCTTGTAGGAATAGAAAATGTACGTCGGTCAAAAGTTTATTAAAAAAGACAATCAATCATGAAATACAATTCTTAAAATAGTAAATTGTCTTATCTATATTACAATGCAATTACAAAATTGTGGAGCGCAATTTCTTCATTCCAAATGTACTGCTTATGTCAATAGTACCACACGCCCCCTTGATCGAACAAAACAAGAAAAACTTGATCGATCAAACCTTTATTCTTCTTAAATCCAAAATATGTCTTGCTATACCATCGACCTCAAATTTACGATCCGACAAAACTCTAGTGATTTTTCCTGTTCCCCACTTTGTAGTACACCTCGCTCCATTTGGTTTCACCCAGACCACATCTCCAACATTAAACACTTCTTCTACCAAAACTTCCGGCTGACTGCAGATCTCTTCAGGATGCCTCCATTTGTATTTATATTTAACTTTCCAAGGGCAAGATTCTTCATTCACCCCCTCCCTTGGCATAAAATTGTACCAAAACAGACTTTCCCTAATACCTATTCCTGATCTCGCAGCTATTCTTTTCACAGTCCTATGGTTTCTCTCCACAATTCCATTACAATTCCCTCTAAAAGCCGCTCTGAAATTTAACCTCACTCCCCATTTTTCACACATTTCCCTCACGTCCAACGACCTGAAAGACGCCGCATTATCAACCAATAATTCTTCAGGCAAACCATGTTCTAAAAACACCTCCTCTAACTTCCTCGAGATCTCTTTCCCTCCCTCGTTATTAAGAAACTTCCATATCGCAAATCTACTTGGACCACAGTCAACACACGACAAATACCTTTCCCTCCCAAAGTGGGTCACGTCAACCGCCAATCTTTTCCAAGTTTGATCAACAGAAAGCTCTCCGCCCGAGCATCTTCCTGGATTTGGATCTATCGACTGACACTTTACACAACTTTTTACACATTCCACCACCTCCTCTCTTCTCACCCCCGAATCAAGCTTTTTGACAGCATATAAAGTTTTGTCTACCCCGCAATGGTTTTGGTCATGCATCCTCTTCAAATCCATCGCCGACATTCCACAAACCTCTTCTTCGCACTTTCCCATTCTTCTTTGCCATTTTCCGAATATTCTTGTTAACTTGTCAGCCTTGTTTTCTTCCGAGGGTACTAACATTATCTTTAAACTTAATCCAAATTCCTTCACAAGTTCAGCGATAATTCCCAGACGTCTTTTCACCACCATCTCCGCAGTCCCTTTTGTTTTCACTCTACATCTTGAATGAATCACATTGTCCACCCAGCTTACAACCGTCTTGGAATCACACATTATTGTTATTCTCTTTAATCCCCACTTCAAACAAAGATTTATTCCTTTCACAACGGCTTCTAGTTCTGCTACGTTTATATGACCGCAATCCGTCTTCTTCCTCAACCAACTTGAGTCTTCTACAATTTCTCTTCCTATCTCCAACGCCACTCCATAAGCAATGCTGCTTGCATCGCACCAAACAACCCCTTCTACACCCTTCTCAACAAACCAGCTACCACTCACTGGATCATCTTTTCTTACAGCTTCCAAGACTTCTACAAGAACTTCTTTACAGCTTGTTCCAATGTCTTCATTCCACCTGCTTCCTTCAGCAATTCTCTTTAAATAGCTACACACAACCCTCAACCATCCCGCCACCGGATAATGCCCAATTAATTTTCCACAAATCGAAAATAATTCTTTTCTTGATATCTCCTCATTCTTAATGATCGGGATCGTATTCCCTCTCGAAAACCTAATCAATCCTTCGGCATTTCTTGCAATCTTGAGTCCTAATACCTTTCCTCCAACCACATTTTCTGGATCCTTCGTGACGAGCCCAAAATTCAATAGATGCTTCCTCACCTTTTCAACAGATATTTTTCCACAATCCACCAGAATATCATCAATATATGAATCGGTCGCCCTTCCAATTCCCTCGTCAATTTCTCGAACTATTCTCAAAATTTTTGTCATTACCCTCGGCGCACTGGACAACCCAAAACCTAACCTTGTAAGACAAAATACTCTCCCTTTATATCTAACCAATTGGTGTTTCCACAAACTTCTATCGATTCTAATTTGAAGATAGGCGGACTTTAGATCAAGCATTGTCTTTCCATCTCTAACTCTTCTCCATTTCCTAATTGATTCTTCACAAACCGAAGTTTCATCCCCAGTATGACACATTACAAATTTATTTAATTCTCTGAAATCCAACACCGGTCTCACCTTGTCCTTGTTCTCCTGCACAACTGCCATCAAAGGAATCACCCCTCTCTCCTCTCCCTTCCATGGCACAAGAATTCCTTCTTCTATCCATTTTTCAATTTCCTCATCAAATTTAATTCTAGTTGTTTCACTCATAGATCTTCCGTAGACTCCCACCTTATTTTGAAGCACCGGCTCTTCTCCCTTCCATTTCCATTTTACCGTCCAAAACTTTCCGTTGAACTCTCCTGAGAAATCGCAATCGTCAACCCTCAAATTCTCACCTTCTCTTGGCTTAGTAACAACACTTTTATTTTCTCCTTTTGAACTTCCAAAATGAGCTCCCTCCTTGTCGATGAAAACTCCCCCGAATTCTATAATTACATCCAATCCTAATATTATGTTTACTCCTGACATAATATTTTTCATCACTATAACCTCGAAAGATTTTTCTATTCCATCTATTTCGATAGTCACTGTTGTATTTCCCTCACTTTCGACCCTTCTTCCATCAAATGCAACAATATTCTCTGAGCGTCCATCTCCTCTCACTAAGCCCGAGCTTACTATCGACTTAGTGCATCCAGAATCCACACCTCCAGTTACTTCTTTTCCATTTAACCTTATTTTCTTTAAGGGAATTCCGGACTTTGAACTCAGAGGGCTGATTCCGGCGTAACAACCCCCTCCGATCCGTTTCCCGAAGTCCTTAAAGTGCATTCCCTTGCGAAATGTCCCTTGCCTCCGCATTGATAGCATATTTAGATTTGTTAAATTTGATTTTACGCCCAACCTACAATTTCTTTGTAAATGAGGTCCTCCACACCGATAACACTTCATTGACCTTCTCAGTAAATCGTTTTCATCTTCATTCCATCTAGATCTTCCTGCGACAGCTCCGATATTGACCGACTCATTGGACGTTGCCATGGCTCTCACCCTGCACAAGATTTCTTCTATGTTACAACTCTCCACGTTGACCATTCCCCTGATTTCCCTTGAAAAACTTTCCGGTAATCCATTCACTAAAGCTCTCTTTATAATTACTTCTCCGGTTAGCCCAGCGCTTCTTGTCAGTCTCCTCAAATCTGTCACATACACATCTATTGGTTCTCCTTTCCACTTCTTCTCACAGAGTTTCCTGAAGGCTACAAAAGGATCCTCTCCAAAGACCTTTCTTAATTTATTTTTTATTTCTTCTGTAGAGCTCTTTTGTTCTTCGGGCATTTCAAGGAAAACCGCCAAAGCCTCTCCCTCCAAGAGCATAGGTAAAATAAATTCTTCATTCTTTATTTTCTGGGTCTTCACCACCATTTCGAACTTCAGGAGCCATGCTTCTATGTCTGATTCTCCGTTAAATGGTTTTACCACATCAATAATCTTTAAACCGCTATAAGCCATGGCTCTGCTGATTCTTTCTATATGCCCGGATAGCTTGTAGGAATAGAAAATGTACGTCGGTCAAAAGTTTATTAAAAAAGACAATCAATCATGAAATACAATTCTTAAAATAGTAAATTGTCTTATCTATATTACAATGCAATTACAAATGCTAACTAAATTGTGGAGCGCAATTTCTTCATTCCAAATGTACTGCTTATGTCAATAGTACCACAATTATTATTATTATTATTATTATTATTATTATTATTATTATTATTATTATTATTATTATTATTATTATTATTATTATTATTATTATTATTATTATTATTATTATTATTATTATTATTATTATTATTATTATTATATTATTATTATTATTAAATTATTATTATTATTATTATTATTATTATTATTATTATTATTATTATTATTATTATTATTATTATTATTATTATTATTACAACTTCTAATCGATTGTTGGAGGAAAAATTACAATATATTTGTGTGAGTGTGTGAATGTATGTGTGCATGTGTGTGTGTGTGTGTGTGTGTGTGTGTGTGCTTGTGAGACTCTGTATCTTCACTCATTTACAATAAATAGATAATTACTTCTTTGAATTTATTTTTTTGCTTCATTTTTTGCTTCATTTATAATAATTATAATAATTATTTTCCTCATATTTATTTAAATATTAAAGAATTTTTATGTTAATTATATTTATCTCCGTCTTCATTAATTTTATTAATAATAAATTAAATTTTTAAATTCTTAATCTTTGTAATTGTGATTGTGAAACCTCATAAAGACGTATATATTTTCCTGCTTTGGCTCCGACTCCAGCTCTGGCTTCGGCTCCGGTTGCGGTTCCAACTCGGGATCCATCCTCAGAAATGCATGACTCCGGATGGAACTCCATATAAATCCTTCAGCTTGCCACTCTTAATTTGTACCATTGCAAGTAGCAACTTGTACTTTTGAAGTGACTCTTATTGTTCTAATGCACAAACATAGAATGGAATTCATCTCAGTATCTATAGTTGGAGTACAAAATATCTAGGTAAAAAACTTTTTTCCTTTTCTAATTATACAAAGTCAGATGGAAAGAAGAAATAAACGGTTATTCAGTCTTTATATTGGTATGGCTCATCCGTTTGGTGCATGGGAGCGCTATTAAAAGATGAAAGAAGGAAAAAACAAAAAAAATTTTTTTTTTTTTTTTTTTTATTTTTTTTTTTTTTTTAATGGAACCAAACTCTACTGGTATGGCACACGGTTAATTAGCCATCAGCTGAAGGCGAGTGGAACTCCAAAATTTTCTTCACATAGGCAGCGTGATGCTACGGTATGCCCGTTACTTTAACAGCTGAAGCTTGTACCCAGTTTGCGAAAATTGAAAGAAAGGATGGATTAACCTCTAAACCAAAAACTGAGATGATACTACTGTGACCATCTATACTATATATTATATAATATATATATATATATAGTAATATATAGTATATATTAGTATATATATATATATATATATAATATATATAATATATTATATATATATATATATATAAATATTGTATATATTATATAAATATTGACAATATATATCTCTTACAATTTTTTGAAGATGCTAAATTTATTGATATATATATACATATATATATATAGTATATATTATATAGTATATATAGCATATATATATATATAGTATATATATATTATACTATATATATATAGTACATAGTATAATTATATATATATTATTATATATAAATATATATATTATATATATAAATTATATAATATACTATATATATATATATTATATATATAATATTATATATAGTTATACATTAAAAATCCTGCCCACGGGCTAGTAAAATTCAAGTTACTGAAGATGAAAATTGAACTCATGAATCATTATACTTTCTTATCAT
>JABUQX010025164.1:0-7500 GCA_015478945.1 Trachelipus rathkii | reverse complement strand
GGAGGCATCACAACGAGCAAGCCTGGAGTTCCTAATATTGACACAGAATACGTGAAAAAGCAGGGCACCCCTTGTGCTTTGAGGGCTACGAAATGACGGTGGAATACGAAAGGTCAACTCCCTCGAACACCTGCAGTTGTATTACCTATATTAAAGAGATAGAGCACCAACGTCACGTCTCATAGATAGAGGGTTAAGGGAGTTAGAAAGTAGGAGACAGTTTATTAATCTTTTAGCTCTAGACTCTACTCTATCCAAAAGAAGGGCGGAATTGGAACCCACTCCCCCCAAAAACAAATGTGGGAACAGTACTCCATCCAAGGGCGGATAAGACCATTATATAATTGGAGTAACTGTTCGGAAGAAAAAAAGTTCCCATCAACCTGAATAGAACTCCCAGCTTCTTTGAGACCACCTTAGCAACAGTTGTGATGTGAGGTTTCCAAGAGAGTTTATTGTTTATGTTCAGACCAGGAATGTTTATGTTGGCCACAGGTGAGACGGAAGAGCGTCGAAGAAATAGGAAAGTTGGGAGGTTTTTTGAGGGAGAAGTGAAAAAGTTGAGTTTTCAAAGAGTCGAATTTCACAAGGTTGAGGTGACCCCACTGGGAAATTCGATCCAGATCAGCAAGAATAGAGTCGAAAAGCTGAAGACGAGAAGCAACTCTAGAAGAAAAGAGGGAGCAGATTGAAATGAGTCGAAGAGAGTCATGCTAAAAATAATAGGTTAGATGAGCAGGCTAGAGACGTTAATGAATAGTAAGAATACAAGTGAAGATAAAACAGACTTGAGGAACACCCAGTTCAGGAAAAGGAAGATGTCACTCCCTTAACAAGTGTCGATATCGAAAGATCTGAGACTAAGCTAAACCTGAGTAAGGAAAGTAAAGGATTAAACCCGTGGAAAGCTAGCTCAAAGAGCATGCCATATTTGGCCCAAAGCTTTCGAAATGTTAAGCGCCACCGTACAAACCTCTCCATAGTCCTTAAGGACAGAAGACCATAAATCTGTGAGAGAGGAAATTATGTCACTAGTTGACTTTGAGCTTCGAAAGCCATACTCATGATCTGAAAGATGGAAATGAGATTCAAGATGATCCAGGAAGGAAGAGTTAAGGAGAGCTTCAAAGATTTTGGACAGAATACAAGTTAGAGCTATAGGATATAGTTAGAAGGATCAGAGCGGCTACCCTTTTTCATGATCGGTTGAACATTTGCCTTCTTCCAGCAATGAGGAAAAGTATTAGTATTAAGGCATAAAGAGCAGAGTTGAACGAGGACAGGGACGGCTCAGAAGCACACTCCATCAAAACACGGGGAGGAATTCTTTCCGAGCCACTTACCCTCCTAATGTTCATAGATTTCAGAATCTCATACACCCAATCATGTATGATCACAAGGAGAGCCATGGAACATTTGAGAGGAGAAGGAATAGGAGAAGGGATGCCAGAATCGTCCAGGGTAGAATTAGATGAAAAAAGGAGGCAAAGGAGATTATCCTTTTCAGGAGTATAAGCTACAAATTTATAAGGGGGAATAAGAAGAAGAAAGACAAATTTATAGAAGTTATTAGAGATGTTTTTGGTAAGAGGATAGAAATTTTCATCAGTTGGAAAACCAAGGAGGTCAGCGTTCTAACTTTTGGTTAAAGCACTCTTAGCCTATAGAATAATATTCTTGAAATGATTCTTTCAAAAATTAGCAAAAGTGATAGGAGAACTAGAATTTTTCCATTCCCGGTTTGCATTATAGCATGAATAGCATGAGAACAAGTTTCACTTAACCATGGATCTTGAGGAGACAAAGATTTGGTTGATGATAGAAAGAATCTGCTCATTCCCTCGGCGATTAAGGTCTTAAGTTTTTCATGAGACGCCGAAGCGTCCTCCGAGTTAAAACAGGATTCACACCAGTGGTAGCTTGCAAAAAAGCGAAGTATTTCCCCCCCAATTAGCCCCGATTAAAGGCCCAGAAAACAAATTTAGAGCATGGTGGAGCTACTAGAGAGAAAGTGGTATGTTTACTGGATATATTGTACTAATATGCTGTATACACTTTATATATAAATGTCTTATATATATATATATATTATATATATATATTATATATATAATATATATATCATATATTTATATATATATATATATATATATATATATATATATATTATATATATAATATTATATATATATATATATATTATTATATATATATATAATTTTTATATAAAGGCACAATTTAAGATTGTGACCAGTAGAAAATTTTGCGAGTATGTTGACTCAAGCCGGTGAGTCGCTAGAGGGTTGAGTCACGCTGAGTACGCTAATAATTGACTTAACTATAATATATATTATATATATATATATATATATATATATATATATATCATATGACTATTTAATATATTATATATATATATATACATATATGAGTATAATATATAATATATATAATATATATATAATAGTTATATATATATATATATATTATATATACTATTATGATATTATATATATATATATATATATATATAATATATAGTATTTATATAATTATATATATTATATATTATAAGTGCTCGTTTTATGATGTGGTAAAGCTTATATGTAGATCCTACAATATGATATGTCAAAATAGTCGGTGGTTCTCGCGCTCAAGCCTCTAGGTTGACGACCGTGGGTGACTTCGTCCCCCTCTGTCCCCATCGGCTCGAGCACCTTTTAATGGACATATATGTTTCCTTGAACTTCAATCTTTATAGGGGCTTCGAGCCGACGGGGGACAAAGGGTGGGACGAAGTCCCCCCCATCGTCCCCTCTAGATGCTGAGAGACCCGACTTACTGATTATGATGTTGGTCTAGCTCTAGGCGGTTTGTCAGTTTTAAATCATAGATATAGCGTCTTTATATAGTTATAGTAGCTATATATAGTATGATTATATAGATATATATGTATATGTAAGTATATATGTATAGTATATTAATTACTATCTAGTATACTTAGATACTATATAATGTATATATTTACTATTTATATATATATTATTACTATACTATTATATTAATAACCAATAATAATTAATTATAATTATATATTACTATATCTTCTATTTATTTTTATTGGATTTTATTATATTACTATATAGGATATATAATACTATATAATAGAATCTTATGGCGTATTATATTTTATTATATTATACTTTATATATATTATTATAATATTATTATATATACTATATATATATATATTATATATTTCTTATATTACTTATATTATACTTATATTATATACTTATATATTTACTTATATACACTATTCAATAATCATAATACACTGACAATCTTGGAAGGTGGAAAGATTCTCCACACGAATGTTAAAAATGACAGAAATAATGAAATTTCTATGTCATAAAAAACATAAACAAACTTTAAAACGTTAGTGATTTCAGAAGTAAAACAACGGTAATATTGAAAGTACGGGTTCGCAGAAATGGTAAACCTAGAAAATATTTATTGTGCCATTCATAACGCACACTATTTCATCGAAGAGTACTAAACGTTATGAAGATGTAAAAGAATAAATACCTCAAGTAAATAGAAATGATGAAAAAACAATGAATATTAAAAACGTATAGGTACAAATGGTTTACACACCTGGTGAGCGGTTTATGTTGTTCGAATATGTCCACTGTAAAGAGTACCAACTAGGTTGCCAGATTGAGTGGCAATCACACCTTCGGGAGAGTCCTGTTTCATTTTTGTGGCACAAAGTGCTGTGAATGCTCAGGACATAGGGATGCATGCAAATAATATCGTGTAATATTTATTCACATAAAAATAAATTAATAAATAATAATTAATAAATAATTAATTATATAATCTAATTA
Organism: Trachelipus rathkii; assembly: GCA_015478945.1. NCBI lineage: Eukaryota > Metazoa > Arthropoda > Malacostraca > Isopoda > Trachelipodidae > Trachelipus > Trachelipus rathkii. The sequence goes on along the minus strand of JABUQX010025164.1, from coordinate 3,610 downwards.
TAAAATAATTTTATATAATAAATATTAATAATAATAATAAATAATTATAATAATTAAAAATTAATATGTTATAATTAATTTAAATAATAATTAACTAATAAAGTCATAAAATAATAACCTCACTAATAATAATAATAAATAATAATAATTAATAATAAATGACTATTATGCCACGCGATCACTACATGCATGGAAGCTATATTATACAGATAAGCACAAGCACTTGCGCCTTCCACCGAGCAACGTCTATCGCAAGCGCTTTTCAGACCTTGAACCACTCCTAGTACTGAAAGCGCATACCCTCATATGACACTAGATAGTATCCTTCAACATCTATCACGAAGAATTCGCTTCCATAGACTAGAGTTATAAATAGGATGTGCGATAAACACAGAGAGTATATGAGAATCACCCACTTAAGGTAATTAGTCCAGAAGGTAAATTGAGAGAGATATGCGAGAGGTGCTGTGACCATGAATATCACAGACATCCTCTAACAATTATAACTGTCCATAAGGTATCACCATAATGTTAAATACTTACTTATAAACACGGTAACATGCATTAAAAAATGTAGGGGCGGGAAGACGCTCCAATCAGGTCTTATCATCCACATGGTTTGTCAACACGGAAAACGGGACATTTTTAGAGGTGATGGTATTGAGGTAAGAGAGTATCCCTTGGAAAATTGGTCAGAGATAGCTTTGAGTTTAACCAGGGAAGAGAAGAAGAAAGGTACATATGACCGAATATAGATGGTATAATCCCCAAGAATACCTGCTCATAAATTAATACGAAATTGATGCTGCTGCCTTGCCTGCATAGATCCATGTGGATTCACAGCAGACCATAGGAATGGATTATTATGAAAAATATGATACCAAATCATGTAAACAATGAAGGAAGTGGCCTAATTTGGATTGAATATAATGATAAATAATAATAATATATAGTATATATAATTGGAGATTATATAGAATTTTATAACGGTATGGAACACAATTCCGAGACTCGATTCTCACATTCGGCACTAGTACGAGACCTTTATTAGCATCCTCAATATCTCGCCCACTAATTATCCATTCTTTTAGTACACCTCTAGCTATCAAGTAAATTTTAACTCACTCATACCAACTCCAGACTCTCAAAAAACTACCCGCCTATCAGTTGTTAGGTAGTAAAGTCAGCACTAATGTTTCAGAACTAATTTATTTCCCATTATTACATGCCTCTAAAGCCTTGGTATAATTCTATCGTATATTATATCTGCCCTACGTACACCGTAGAAAATTTGGGGTGACCTATAAATTATTCTATTTCATATGAAATTACTATTGTCTCCAATTTAAAAACAAACCTTGTGAATAATATTTAAAATCAATTGTGCAAAATATAACACTTGAATCAAAAATTATATAAATTTTAGTCAATTTTATATTATTATTATTATTAAACATATCACTATTATTATTATCAATTATAAATTATTTATTACTTTTTTCATAAATTTTAAAATTATATTGCCATCATTACTATCTATTATTATTAGATTCTTTATTACGACTTGTATGTAAAACATATCATCACATCTCCTAAAATAATTGTCCAATCATTATGGCCTCTGTAGCCGTCTAAATCAGTCACACTACATTGGTGCAACTGACAAAATGAAACAGACTCATCCCTGTAGGTGCTGATATGCCATGCCTCATTGTAACCACATTTTGGTTCCATCCAAACGACGCCCTTGATACCTAGCCTAGTTGCTGCGTCTTAACAATTAGCTAGGTCATACTTGCAACAATATACTTACTATCATTAGTTTCACACACTATACAAGTATAACAAGTTTTAAAAATATTACACCCCTAATACCAATGTGGTATTCCCTTGTCTCTCCTGAACATATTATTCAATACTCCTAGGCTAAATATGATCTGCAAGTTCTTTATTTAGTTTTAAAACCATATCAAAATAATTAGTTTACTTACCCAGCTTAGGGAGTTGATGACTTTCAAAATTATGGTTTTTGACTACGAATACCTTAGACTTCAAATAGTTGTTTGTCAAACTTTAAACTTATTTTAGGATCATGATAGACTTTTATCCCTATGGGTAGAATACACTTAATCATAACAATTGTCACCTTTAACTTTCACACATCAGTTTCCATAACTTTCTCACGTAGCTTCCGTTTTCTTTGATAAATGAAAAATGAGCATTTTCCTTGAGACGCTTCCCCGCACGCAGTTCTTAAGCTACTTGGTTTATTTAATATCAGTCTATCATAATAAGTTCCACTCCAAAGATTGTGCACAATTCTACAAAGGACTACACAACAAAGGTATAGGAAATAAAGACCTAACCCAGCGCCAACCATTTCTTACTAGCTCCCACGCTCTCCCACGAGTCGTGTGATGCTAAATCTCCACACATCGTGTTAGCTCTCCTGATCACTTTTTCTCCTGTAACTTTTCACTAATCACATACCCTTCCTCATTAACGAGTCGGCGTTTCGCGATATCGTTTCCTCTCGACCTTTGTGACGATCCCCTGTAGAGACTCTTCTCGGTTTCTGATGCCCTCCAGATCACTGTGTCTAATCACTGGCATAAATCATCAATTGCATTCCGGTTATTTACCTATTTTCAAAAGCTCTCATAATAGACTTTGGTCTGATATTCTGAACCTTCATGGTTAGTTTCCTTGATAATTAACCACTCTACTCTTCCACCCGGTCTTCCTCTTGTGTCTCAAAATCTGTATCTTGATTCTATGTAGGTACTACCTTCGGGTTTTCAATTAAATCCCACTACCTTGTCTAAACCTAAATCCATTTCCTCCTATACTTCTCGTCGCTGACCTCTTACTCGAACGATTAAATTATCTTCCCGTAACGCTATTGTTTCTCAAATTGCAGCAATATAATTTCACTCTCTGTTCATTGACGCTTTCACCTCATCTAAAGTTCGAGATGTTTCGGTTGTAATAACTGGGTGGGGGCATCATTCAAACCATCCGTGTGTTGTGCTACCTTTGTTGTTCCAACCTGGTCCTGTGTCTGGCACTGAGGCAACTTTCTTTTATCCGTTTGCTCCTTGTATGCAATTTGTTTTAGACCCAAATCCTTTGTTATTCCCAAAGGCTTCCTTGATTTTTTAGACCCTTGTTCTTTGAACGTTTTCACCTATCCTCTGTGTTTCTGCACCACCCATTGCAACTTCGACTATGCTCTTTCCTTCAGTGTAGCTGTTCTATATCTTTCCGTTTCTCCGGTATTCTTTTGCTCCGGGGTCTTACTCCTACACTGGAAATACACTGTTTAGGTATTCGGGTGGTCCGCCCTACCTTTAAACGCGATAATGGTACCTTAGCTACTTGTTTTCCCCTTTTATGTCATAAGACATTCCTCGTATATGACTTGGTGATTACGATGGACCTTCAACTTTTTTTACTATTTTGTTCTAAACTCCTATTTTCAACCCCCGTGTACACCTTCCTTTTAACCCTCCTCCCACCGCAGAATTATGGATAAACGCAGTTAGGGTGTCTTACCTGCCATTGTTTTCCTGTTGACTATCCTCGGATTGGTATCACCCTTCCTTTTTCA
>JABUQX010025163.1:0-52700 GCA_015478945.1 Trachelipus rathkii | reverse complement strand
ACACTTAATATGATTATAAATTTGTCTATTAGTATTAATAATATATATATAACAATATTAAATATTAATATATATATATATATAATTAATATTAATAATTATAATTAATATTATATATTGATAAATAACGTATTACATTAATTTTAGTAACAAAACGTCATTGAATAATCCTCCTCAATAATAATATATATAATGATAAATATTATTTATTAATATTTATTAAGCGGAGGAAAAGACGATTAAATTAGTAGTTCGTATACCTATAAAATGAATTAATTTCACCATTAGACTCATATAAACATAATCACAATTACAGTAATTAGTTACATATTACAAATTTAATTTATATATAAATAAATTAAAAAAATGAAAGAATACTGTAGCTCACACAAATAAAGTACACATATTGGTATATATTCGTTATCATTTAAACTTTTCAGAATATTGGAAATTGTGTCCAACCTATGCGAGATATCAGTATTTCGGACTATCAGTATAGTATATATAATTAAATTTTGGGGATATAAAGAGCGCATATAATGATATATATATATATATTATATAAATATATATAATATATATATATATATAATTAATAATTTATATATTATATTATATAATATATATAAATTATAAATATATAAATTATATATATATAATTATATAATATAAGAAAATAAATATAAGACGAACCAGAATCTTGATATCATTTATTTAGGTATAACGTTTCGAGAGTTATAACAATACTCCACATTTAAACAGTGACTTAAACATATTAAATTAAATTTACACAAATAATAAAATGTACACGAGTGATATTAATATATTAATTATGTATAAGGATTGTTAGCTATAATGAGTTCACTATACATCGATAAAAATTAACATGTATGCGCCAAATCACACTAAATAATATAAATATTAATATAAATACATTATATAATATATTATAATTATAATATAGTATAATTATAATATACTACATACACCTTTATTGTCTATAATAATATAAATATATATTCAATATATTATATATATATATATATATATATAATATATATATATATATATAATAATCATATAATATATTTATATATATACTTAAATATAATTTGAATAATAAACATATTCAGTCAAAAAGTTAAGATTTACATGAAACTTTTTTAATTATAATCCCTGTGATTATAGTTCTATGTTTTGGGGTCTTTGTACTTATAAACTCTTATCAACCACAATCCTTCACTGTGATGATGGAAGAATACAGATACAAGAACAACTGAGATGTAGACAGAAATGGATTTTTGCTATGTTTGAATCATATCCGCGAGAGACGACTAACCTTAGTTTTAACTGAGGCCTTCTTATACCATGTGTATAGACAGGTAAATGTATATAGTAAGGAAAATAACTAGATTATTTAAGTACGAGTGTTTTATAGCATTTATGTTAGAAATAATAAAGAAAGGCTATAAGTTATAGAGATTAGGTAGTTAATAAATGTGTGAATAAATAGGGATTAGTAATTAGATGAAATGATAGAGAAGATATGTATTGGGACTAGACACTAGTCATTATTATAATAGAACTGATAATTTAATAGTCAATTGCTACAGTAATACCAAAACGAAACCTATGATGATGTAACTACAGAAGAAATTCGTGAAAAATGTACTAGTTGGAATCTACAGTATGATACCTTATTTTGAGGAGACCAATGCTTATGTATTTGATGGTGAGTATGTAGTCCGAGGCTAGCCAGCAAAAGGTCCTTCTTTAGGCTTTCTAGATTCCAAGTAAATTTCTGTACTGAGCTGCACCTAAATAGCGATAGTTAGAGAGATTTTCACTGAAGATTTAACTAAGGATGATTGAACAATAATAAAAAAGAGAAAAAAAGGGAGAAAAATTAGAATTCAGGTATATTTAATCGAAAGTGATGAATTCAGAAGATTTAATAAAATTCCGAATATCAAAGAAGGGATAATGTAAACGATACTTAAAGTTATAAAGAAGTAAAGTATGTGACTGGTGAGAAATAGATGGATGTGAAATGTGTAAGTTATAGTTGAACTATATTAAGAGGTATTTTTTAGAAAGGAAATATATCGGTTTTGGTACAAGAATTTTGCCAAATAGAACAAAAACGGTGTTTTTATAGTTTGACCAACTTGGAAAATATTTTTACTCCATACTAAGATAACATACATAAATTAAGTGCGGTGTGTAAGAATTAACTTAATAAAATTAAGGGCTGAATGAAACATATAAATTTAATGAAATATAGAAAAATTTCATTAAAAAGAGAAAAATTAGCTTTGAAAGGAGTTGAAAGTTTATTAGAAATATTAGATACATGAAAATAAATGGATATGAACTTAAGATTTATGATAAATATAGTTTTGGGACCTACTTTGTTCTTTTTCTTGTTTGTGTGTGTCACAAGAGGTCTAAGGATTTCGCGAATTTAGATTGACTGTATGTTAACAGCGTTTCATAGTATATTGTCAGATAATAACATATATGGATATATATGGGGCATCGAATTGAGCTATTTTAATCAAACTTATTAACTTATTGATCAATAGAACATATTCAAATAATATATATTATAATCTATCATAAATAAGCTATTATAATATAAAACGTGAGAGATTAGAATATTCACGACATAACTAATATAATATTAATTAACTAATATATATATCATATGATATAATATATCAACTTGATATATATTGTATATAAGATAATAGTAGTCAATTTAGTATATATCATATATATAATTAATATATATATATATATAATATTATATAAATATATATATATATTATATTATTAAATGAGATATTGAAAATTATAAAAATATAAGGGTATGCATATTACTTAATAGTAAGTTTAATTAGTAATATTATATCGGTACTTATAATTTAAATAAAAATGTTTCTATTGTTAATATTATATATATATGTATTAATTATATATTAAATTATATTATAAATTATATGCATTGTAATATGTCTATCTCATAGGGTAATAATAATTATACCGTTATGTTAATAACTCAATAATATATAATATTATATATAGGTAACCAAACGGACGGGAGCTTAGGAAACCATGGGCTCGCTATCCATCAGGTCGCAGCGAACAAGACAACACAATCATGTTATCCACCCCGATATGATAATTTTTAAACGCATACGGAATTTTTAATATGCATCCGATCGAGTTCTTTCTGCAGTTTGAAATTCTTAAAATTATAGAGTTAATTGCTTTCAGGAGAAATTATTGTGCTTTTAGCATTCTCCCTACCTCCACACGTTTTATTTTCGAATAAGTTAGGGTTGCATAGTAATGTAGTTGGTTCATATTTTTGATAAGTCTGTTTTGGTCAAGAGATAGGGGTTAAATTTTTAAAAAGGTTCCGAAGTAAGTTGATAGAAAGACGGGATTTGATACTTGTGGATGTAGGGGGATTAATCTGGTATCTGATTGTATCATTTTGTATCAAATATATGATAAACTCGAATCCAAACTGAAAAATAAAAGTGAAACGCCTTTTGAAATGGATCACACCGAGTAAGTATTATTGGAAATCCTCTCAAGCTTGCAGGCTGTAACGTACTAGAATTCTGGGCCTGTAGGTAACAGATTTTACTGAACGTCTATTAGAAGACCTCTAAGAAGTGATAGTAGCAGGTTCCAGAGATGAGTGCCGTACATCATCATCATGATCTTTCTTAAATATAGGAAAATAAATAATAAATATAAAAATATAAATTGAAAGGGATAATATTAAATAATATATAATTTATGTATTATATATATAAATTGATCCAGTATAGTAATAAAAATAGTATCAAAAATTTATTCATTTCACTTATGGATAAATTAGTGAAAACAAGATTAGGATCAATATATAAGAATATTAAAATTAAAATATTATAGTTTTTGGATAATAATATAATGTATTATAATATATATATCGAACGTTTTTCAAGAACTGGAAGACTGAGTCTATATTTTGGCTGTTTTGTAATTACCATAAGATGGGCTCAAAATGCAATTTTGTGGAGAAATAAAATAACACGTGAAAGGTAGTTTGAACCTAGAAGCCATATTTGTTTTTATTCAATATTGTACATGCAACAATATAACAGAGGTTGGCATGAGTTATAGTAATGGATCTTAAGTGTGAATCAAAATGTCTGAGGTGAGTAGTTATTTAGGTACACACTATTCATAGGAAGTATATTATATTTAAGTATTATTTATAGCTGAGTATTATATATATATGAATATATATGAGTATATAAATAGGTAAATGCATTGTGTCTGACAATTTAGGGATTAAACTCACTAGTCATATGATGATTTAAAACGAGGGAACTCATTCGAAGCGCATGACATTACCACCATTCGGGGTCCGTATATTATAAAAGGACCTGTGACCGTGAGTGGACTATAGGTCTCACTTTCACACTTTATTATTATTATGTTGATATATTGATTTTGATATAGGGTAGATACATATATTATTATTACATTAAATGTAGGAATTATCCCAATGATTAGGGCGTGCTTGATAAATGCGAGAAAGAAGTGATTGATTTTATATCATTATATATATTTTTTATTATTCAGGTTTTATGTAAAATTTATTAGATTAAAGTATTACCTATATTTAAAGAATAGACTTTGAATTTCTAAATAAGTATTATTAATTTAAAATCATGTATTATTATAAGTGAGTTGATATGAATTTTTTATTAAAATTGAAAGTTTAAATAGTATCAAATCTTTTATGTAGATTTTATTATTACGCGAAACCCTCTCATATATCTTCAACATTATTATTAGACGAAATTTCAATCAATGAAACAACTGCCCGATCTAAAGTCTATATCATACTCACTGATGGCTTAGCACAGTGGAGTACGACGTGAAGTCTTATAACTCAGCGGTAGACTGGGATTTAGTATGCGGTCGGGTGGAGAGAGAAAGGGCACGTGAGAATCGTATCTGACGATATTGACTAATTCTTTTTTTAACAAATGTATGTCGCGACACTGAGATACACATTACAGTGTGTGAACGTCACGCACAGTGGTGCAACGACGTCCTGTGGGTCGCACTGCTGTCCGCTAAGAGCGTTCACCGTCGGGCGGCAGGAGGTTGCTATCAGCGCACGGGCGCGGTCACCAGACAGCAAATACGGGGACCATTTCCCAGAGAGGAATTTTGTAGCGGGAATCCGTCAAGGCCGCGGGCATCACAAAAAAAATATTTTATTCGGAGTTACGCGTATTAAGTGTACTTAATGCAGTTCCAAGTGTACTTAATACCTGCTCAACCAAGTGTCTAACAGGACGGAGCAAAGGGGGAGAAGGCTGTACAAGTAGCTAAATATGTTATATAATAGTGCTCTAAAGAACAAAAGAGTCTTAAGGATAGCTCATGGGCAGGTCAAAGTGCTCAATATGTCAAGCTAAAGTAAGATCATGAATGCGACGCTACGCTTTGCCACAATTGGGTTAGTAGCCCAACTCGCTGTGAATGGTGTATGTGATTGATGGTGTGTGATAATATGGCTAGTCTGAAAAAAATTTGAGTACTGAAACGACAAACAAATGATGTTATTGGGTTGGGTAGCTTCTTCTCTAAACTGAAGGGGGGGATGGAGAGGATAAAAACGTAGCGACTACATAGAAAATGTAAAAACCCACCTAACTGTAAAGTCGGAAGGCCACCCGCCGGGGAAGCCTCGAAAAAATACCGTCGTCACACATCTAGAAAAAGAAGCGCCATAGTACCGGTGGGACGTATCCGCGCAACTCCGTGCTTATGCGATTATTGGGATTTGTCTGATTGTAACCTACTCTTCACTATACATATATTAATATTATATATAATAAATACCTAAATATTATTATTTACGTATTTAAATATTTTAGGAATATTTATTTAAATGGGATTTATATATTCTATATAATAAAAATTATTGGAATTATATCATATTATATAGTATTATATATATATAATATTATAGTGAACTTGTATCTACATTATATATATATAATAAATACAATATAAGAAAATACAAGTCATATACGATATCAATTAAATTAACTATATATACCTTTCTTAATAGGAGTATAATGGCTTTTAAAAATTCTAGGGAGGGTTATATGCACAGTTCTATTATATACATACAACAAGATTACTATCCTATTCATTATATATATAAGGATAGCTAAAATAATATAGCTCATTGGCGTAAATAATTAAGTATAACCTAAAATATATTAATAGTGTTAGAGAGGTCTATTTCACCTATATAAATTGGCTAATTATAATATTAAATATATATTATTATATATATATATACCTATTTACTTATTCCTCATTGGCTAAGCCTTGTGCCATTCAATCGAAATACTAGAGAAATATGGTTTTGTATCATATGATTGTTCGTTTTTAATAGGCAGGATATGAACCATTCATTTTATTCCTTTAAACAGTTATTTATGAATTTGGAGTAAATAAAGTAAGACTGTGACCAACTTTCAACCCAACTTATATCTGACGGCTAAGTAAGTATTTAATCTCTAGAAACTACCTAGCCAAAATAAATGATTGTGTTGAAAAGTCTGCAGGCAAATAAAATGGGACATTTTCTTTTTTACGAAATATCATCTAAAAATCACTTTTGGAAACCATAGAAATAAAAAATAACGTTCGGGATAAAACACGCAATTGGTTTTATTTCTATTTAATTTTAATGAGGAAGGTTAATCATTTTAATCCACGTGGTTTCTTATCTGATATTTTGTTGCTGAACGCATCTATATAAAATATCGATCTAAACCAAATTATCAAAGCGGCATTGATCACATTTTTTAGAAAGATGTTATAAGCTCCGCTCTTTCACATGTCTTTAATCAATTATAGGACAATTTTTGATAAGTAAATAAATCAATGATATCATTGAAAAATATACTTAGTATAAAAAGTATATATACAAATACTAAAAGAGGTATATTATAATAATGAAAAATGAATTATACTAATATAAGGTTTGATTATAACTTATATAATATTTTAGTCATGTATGTTTATGCTAATAGTATGACAGTATATAATGATAATTATAGAGTAGAAAAAGTCAAAATGATCTAAAAATCGGAACTCCGTGAAACAGAGAATTAAATCGTTAAAAGGGCACAATCGTGCCGTAACCTATTAGATTTTAGATCAAAAATTATTGAGACTATTTAGGCAAGTTAGCAATATAACGACGGAAGATTGCTATATATATATAATATTATATTATATTGTATATATATAATTTATTATATTAAATAATATATAAATGATGGAGTTATTACTTATGTTTTCATTATCACAGCTCTATCTTGCATCATTAATAAATTATCTAGGTAATTTGAAATATATATAAAGAAATAAAAATAAATAAATAAGTAAACTAAAAAGCCTACTAACGATGGTGATCCTTGTTAATTTTATTTTAAAAGTTATTTTGTTTGCGATTTAATTATATATGGTATATAAATATATAGAATATAAAAATATAAAATTATAACTACATATATAATAATATATAGTATATATAATTTATTATAATAAAAAATAAAATAAAATATGAGTAAATTTTTATAATAAAATAGTATATATTACAATTAAATATTTATCTACAACTATACTAAATAAATAATAAATAGTAACTTATAAATTCAGTACCTATATAATTAATCACGCAGTCGCTTATATTCAGCCATAATTATTCTATACTTATATAATATATATATATATTATTATATACACTTATATAAAAGTTAGTAATATGTACTCAATAATTTATTTCTATACAGGAAATATGGTTTACAGTTGTCACTAAATACACTCATCGACGAGGAGGCAGAACCACTTAAATAGGAGACAAGGACGTGGGATAGTTATATGTATAGGCTCAAAAAAGTCCTCAACTTAACATGTAATCACTTATTAGCTCGCAAAGTTCACACTTGTTATTGAGCACAAGAACGCGGGAAGGATTTAAAGTTGTAGCAGGGAGTATTAATTTTTATTCACGAGGGTTTCAGTGTAAACCACAGACCAGTGGGGATGAATTAGGATCTTAATATTCCACAGAATCAGCAGGGTTATTTTACTGCATCTGGAAAGATCTCAACGGAAGCACTCGTCCATAGTAAGCGAAACTTATCATTGGGGAGAGTTTTGAATGGAGGATAAACTTATTATATGGCAACACAACAGACTACTCGTTTTTGGACGTGGAGAGACAGGAGAAATGACTGCAGCACCTATCCGATTTTGTGGTCAACACAAGGGCGCGGCGTAAAGGTGGCTGGTAAACGAACCGAATGTAGCCTTGGTTAAGTTTCACTCAGGAGACGACATCTCGCAAAATTTCACATTCGCTAAGCCGGAGATTCCTGGGAATTTGTGAGTCCGGGTTCAAACGAGGGGAAAAAACATTAGGGGCGGTTGTAGAGTGAATTCAAGAAAAGAGGGTAATATGAGCTAATTTCGGAAATCTCTAGATTGGAGGAATGAATAGATGCGGCCACCGGAAACAAGATAACACACTTGTATTTTCCATACTTTTCTGAATGGGCAATCAACGAAGAGCTGTTAAAAGCAGGAGTAGAAATGGTAATGGGGCAGACAATTTGGGCTTCACCCAGCATTGGGCCCGTACTTGTTTTGTCTCTCAAAGAGAGATGATTTTTGTTGTCTCTAGGCAAGAAGGCCAAGAAGACTATTGTTCAGTAGGGAGAAAGACACTCATGGGGTAGGGCGTAGTGACGACTAGGGCCCTTTCTAAGATTTCGTTAAAACGAATATGTAATTACTAAGAGCTGAACTATAGTGGATATATTGGTTGAGATTCGGTTTTCAGTGATTTCGTAATAACGGGAGCCAGAGCCACAAGCTTAACTCGTGGACGGTACAAGCATATAGCTCGGCCATCTGCCTGCTAACAAATTATAAACATTAAAACGATGATACTAGGAATTGACTTTAGTAGGAGATACTTAGGAAATAGGTGGATGGTGTAGGCGGAGAATTGAAACACCAAAATATCGGCCCCTAACTGAATACGGTAGGGCACTATTTTTTCTCTAGAGATTCTCAGGAGAAGGCAAGGGCCGGGTAGAAGCAAAGAAGCTAGAAGGATCGAATCCCATGTGAGGATAACTTCCATCCATGTCTATAGGAGGGAAGAAGCAAAAAATTCCATCAGAGTCGAAGAACATTGTACTTGGTAACTAAATGATGATCTTTCTTCAGTTACTTCAGCCTTCCATTCTGATGCCAAGTGTCTGAGACGGTCATGCCGGTAATTTTTAGAGCTTAAAACTTTTTCAACACCCTCTTGGAGGTTACAATTATTTATGAAAATTTACCCAAGAAGTTCAATTTTTAACTCAAATTTATGCTAAGGAATCAAATCAAATCTTCGTAAAAGTTCCGCCCGCAAACGCATATTGAGTCATAAATAAGGACAGTCATGTTAACAATCCTCTCAAGATATGACAGCTGTTTCTAGTTAGCATGTTGCGCGCTCTAATTTTAGTGGTTAGTGAGTATATTTAATACGAGTTATACTCAAATGTTAGATTCATGTGACTATTTATCGATTTGATAAAATGTTATTGTAGTTATCTTATTATTAATATTTATCTTTATAATGTTATCGGTTCCCACATACCGATATACTACTCTTAAATCTCATTTCTCAAATACAGAGTCTAACAATTTAGTTTTCGCTAATCGTATAGATAGTAAACTATTTATCTTAGTATTACACTTACACTAAATTGATTTTTTATAAAGAATTAATTTTTTACAAGAATGGATAAGATAATTTTAATCTCAGGCTCATTAATGATAATCCTCTATAGTTATTTATATTATCCTAATTTACTTAGGCGTGAATTAGCATACAAAGCCAAGTTAATGTAAGGATCACAGTAATCTTGGCTTATTACTATAGCTGAGCTAGAAGTAGATTTCAAAACATCTGGAGTCTTTTAACAGTGATGAATGAAAAAAATAGGAGAAGCTCTTCCCTATTGGATAACACTCAGCCCGAGAAGAGAACCAGCGTAAACTGACGATGCTTTAAGGAGCCAAACAAAGTCAATTATAGGGAACAACAAAGATCCCTATGACTGCACATTTATCAAAAGAGATTAGACTTCGCAGGAGTATTGTGAAGGAGCTTGGATGGGGCTCGTCAGTGTTTTAATATGTTGTAAACGACATCGGATTTCGCAAGATGAGCAGTTATTACATAATGTGAGTACAGAGGGAGTAGTATGGGGCGGAACTGTAAAACTTCACGTGGCTCCTTTATTATACTGAGATATTATGTATTTTTAATAGTCTAAAAATTTGGAATTTTAAATGTTATTTAATGATATAGTAGTTTTAGACTTTATATAAATCCGTTTTAAATCGACTAGTGTGGTTAATGTTGTTTTTATTATGAGAATCGGTCTTATTTGTGCGCACAAATAGGATAGGATTTAATATGGTATTTTGTGGATGGGATTAATAAGCAAGGAGGGAGGTTAATTTTTTTTAAAATGTGACGGATAAGCCAAAAGTCAAGTTATTGTTAGTATAGTGATATGCGCAGATTGTAGTAACATGGGGGCTTTATTATATATTGTTACATCATTCTCGCACGCGCTCAATAGGACGTGTATGCAACTAAACAGGAAAGTAAAGTTATTCAATACTAAGGTGGTTGAAATTAGGTTTTATATTGATATATTCATAAGTTTTTATTATAAATGTTGGTATTTTATGGTTCTATGTTTAGACTCGCTATTTGTTTGGATTTCTGTATATTTTAGCTGGTAAATGAATTATATTTACGAAGATTATGTATATATTGATTTAGTATATTAATCAATTATAGTTATCTGTATTTATTTTATATATAGGTGAGTAGTGGTATAAAGTTTTCTACTTAATGGATAAATTGGTATTTGGAGGAATGAATAGAACTTAAAGTTATTGGGTTATATAATGGAGTGTATATAACTCAGTTTCATTACTTACGATTAATTATAGGGCATTTATGATTTGATTATGATAAATTATTAAATACTGATTGTGGATTAAATAACTGTAATTATATTCTACGCAAAATTTTAAAAGTATTTGATGAAGCTTTATATTATGATGATGATATAAATATTTTGATTGAGTCTTCTCGTTTGTTATACGGTGGATTATTTAGCTTGGACTGCTTGGATATTTGGGGGTTCTGGTTTCCGATTCAGAGTATGAAACGCGCCGAAATCGATTGTTTCGCTCGAACCTGCGAAGGGATGAACAATGATTTGGGTATGAAGATCCAAAAGGTGCGGTTAAGGAACAGTCGGTGGGATGAGAGGATCCTTTTTTAGTTTGTCTCGGTAATTAACAAAAGTTCTTTATGGTAACATTGCAACCACAAATTATGAACATACTAGAAGAATTACATATGAGGGATAAGTAGAGGGAAACAAGAATAAATTGGTTTCGTATTTATTTAAGGTTATTTTATTAATATTTTGCAACAGTACCGTAATGTATAGTAGTTATTATTATAAAGTTAAAAAGTTTTACTATGGCAGTGTGTATAGTGAATTATATGGTATAGTTGGTGGTAGTTTAAGGTTTATCATGAAATGGAATAAAATAGTATGGTTATGGAAGATAGTGCGTGCTATAGATGTGTTAAAGAAATATTAAATGTAAGAGTATTAATGATTATTTAAGTTATTATTAGCGTGAAGTGATAAGACTAGTAGGGTATTTGTCTGGATGAGCTGTGTGCACAGTTTTGGAGCGGTGATTTTAATTAAATATAGAAGGAGAATTAATGAAGTAGAGAAAGTAACTTATAACGAAAAACAGAAATAGGGAAAAAAGGAGGGATGCTTATGAAAGCAGGAATACGTACTACGTTGAGGAGGTATAAGGCAGGGCATTAAAAATGGAATTTGTATTAGCTTATCATGAATTTATTCATGAAAATGGAGACGAGTGTGGCGAATCTGCAAGAGGGAGATTGAAGATTAGCTTTGGGAAGAGATGAATCCTAGAGTAGAAGGACTTTATATCGACTGGCACAGAGGATGTTGATATTGATTAAGAAAAGAGATCGGAATAAATTACAGAACAATGCGCTAGATATTAATGGATCCGAGATATCCGCAGTGTTATTTTAACTCAAAGACAATATATATAATAGATATTATGTGTTTGTGAGATTTGGAGGAGACAGAGTCCTACAGTTAGTAGATAAGTTTAATGTTTAGATATTATTGGTTGATCAGACTAGGATGTTAACAAGTTTGGTCTGAATAGTCAATATTTTCAATAGAGGTTATTTCGGAGGCAAGATGTTTGGATCGGTTAGCAATAAAATATGGTTAGAACTTTGTGAACTGATCGTTAAGATTTATCAGGTTCTATGCTATATGTAAGCAGAATAAGATTGTGAAAAATATAAAGGGCAGGGAGAGGATACATAGGCTGGTTAGTTGCAAATATAATGCGGTTCTTATGGTTCTGAATTTGTACTATTAGGTTTTAGCTGGAATAGTTCTACTGCACGTTTTGCAGCATATTGGTGATAAGAATAATTAACTTTGATTGTGAATTTAGGAGGTATTAAATCGATTTGGGTGTTACAACACTGGAATTTAAGTTGTCGTGTGATTCGAGTAGATTTTTGTGAAAGTATTTAGAAGCAGATCCAGACATTGGCGGATTCATTTATGCTGGATAAGAGAGTACGAGATCCAGATCTTACACATTTTCCAATGGTGTTCAGTTTGATGAAACGTAACAAACTTCTTAGGAGTGCCGGTGCTAGGTTTTGAAGAAGAATTGATAAAAATGAGGTATGAACGTATTAGAGACGTTGATTGTGGTGATGAAGAAAGGGGTAAATTTGAAGAGAATAATGAAATTAGTATGTTGACGATAAGTTTTGATCATTGTGGAAAGGATAGAATGATATCGGTTTTTGGTTTAAGCAGGAGATGTTATAGTGGCGAGTCGTGTTGGGAAACCAAACTGGCAGGTGAAACCGAAGAAAAAAGTGCGAAATTGAGGTTCAGTAACGAATGTTTCAAGGAGAGAAATGTGAGTTTGGCAGAGGCGAGTAAAAGGTACATTAATAGGAGTGAATTGGCGGGTTTTGTGAGGGGGTATGGTTGTGCCCACTTGGGCCAAAGGAATGAACCCTTCATTGACGATTTACCATAGTGAAGGTCGCGGCGTCGCGGATCCACTGGAGGAGCGGGCTACGGGTAGAATTTTTGCCTCGACTGAGCGACGAGTACTTAACTAATTAACTGGTAAACGGCTGGGGCTGTTTCTCAACTCTCGACTTTTTTGTCATATTCTTATTCTGTGGGGGCTTTTTCTTTGACCGATGGCATGGTCACGCATCCTGGTACTTCCCCAGTCTTGTTTGAAATATTTAAGAGGACAATGGAAGAAGAGAGAAGATATATATATATTTAGTTATCATAGTATTAATATATATATATATATACTTATATGAGTATAAATATTCATACTGTAATGATCATATATAATATTATATTTATTTTAGGAAGATATAATATCTTTATTATTGTACTAGTACTATATTATATTAATGGGATATATAATTATACTATTACTATAGAATAGTTCCTGAACCTTTTATCATTGGAGCTCGGACGCACTTTGAAACGAGCTGGAGGGAAAGAAAGGTAAGCGCAGAAGTAGCACGCAGATAAAGGAGAGAATGGAAGCTAAATTATCAGAAAAGCCTCCCAAAAATAGTTCTAGTCTGAAAATAGGAGAAAGGAGATTTGATGGAGTGGGAGATGCAAGAATAAGTAAAAAATTCTAAAAATATATCCAGGTGAAATACACCTTAACAATTTAGATAGAAACATTTACGATAATGTAAATCAAAAATATTATCAAAATATTAAATACCAACACTCTTGGAAAACAGATTGTGTGGTGATAACACTCTCCTCTCAAGAAGACGTGAGGTTAAGGTTAAAACTCACAAGAAAACATAGCTATGTTCTTGAGGTAGGATTATACTCGCTATTTTGTGCCGTACTGGGACGATATTTAATTAATTGAGATTAGACTTAGAAGTTTAGACTAGTCTCAAATAGAATGAAGAATACTTCAGGAAGAAAAAGTGAAGAAAAGCTATCTTACGGAGGATCAGCAACTGCAATGTACGTGGGCTGTTTCATTCAAAGCCTTATCCCTTTGTGGATTGATGTTTGTTGAGAAAAAATTTAGAATAAAAATATAAAATTATAATTAATGTTATTATGGATATAATATTAGATACTAGTTAGAGAAGCATTATTTAATTGGAGTTAGAGAAAGTCAGTATTTAAGATGATTGGCTTAGCATTTACCCATTTAATAGATAGTAATTCGATTCTGAATTAATTTCGAGACTAGCGGGGTCAGAGATCATATATTGTAAAAGATATTATTCTTCCGTCATTTATAATAGGGTATATAGGGCGAACATATTGAGTAGACAAGCAAAAATACACGGTTATATCCTTTACCTTTATGCTTGTATTTTATACTTATACGGATTACCTAAGCTATATTAGTGAATCTATTAAAATTACGATTTAACTATTAGAACAGCAAGTATTTAAGTAATTCCTCTGGATAGAAGAGCTCAATTTGAGAGAAACGATGTTATGAAGTACAGTAATAATATGGAATAAGAGATGTATAGACTAGTATTCTACACCTTCACTGATCAGTGAAAATTATTGCACATATAAAGAGAACTGTCATACAAACCTTCGGAATTCAAAAATGTAATTGCTGTTTTCTCGAGGAAAGTTTAGTAAAAAGTACTAAAAAAATGTAGGCGATAAAGTTATGAAAATGGCATAATAAAAGCTGTCTTTCTGGACGTTATTATTTTTACCCAATACATCCAGGAAAGAGAAATAAATTATTTAATTCAATATACAACAAATTATTAAAAATGAGCTTCTTCTATATCCGATAAAATATTTAAAATAATCTGGTATACATAAAAAAGGCTGATGAAAATATTAGTTTTTAAAAAATTTTTTTCCCAAAATATCGAATTAGTAAAGACTACGACATGCTTTAAAGTTTTTTCGAAATATATAATTTCATCACCAAAAAGTAAAAAAATCACACCAGCATCATGAAATGGTTATAAAGTATAAAGATGAAACGAAAATTTGGAGAACGACAAAACAAGGTTGTAATGAAACTGTGTCAATTTGAGAACATACATGGCTTGTTAATTCAAAATAAAGCGATAAAAAAATTTCTTTTATATAGTCATGGTGTAAGGAACTTACAAATTCAAATTCTGCGACAGAAGAAATTAAATAATAAAAAAATACTGAACTATTTATAAACAATTATTTACTAAGAGGTAAAGATTAAAATGAGATACTTAAACGCAAGAATAAATTTAAAAAGCAAACCTACCTAGACCTAACCCAACCTAGACCAACCTACTAACTAACCTAACCTACCTAACTAACCTAACCTAACCTAACCTACGCTACCTAACCTTTACCTAACCTAACCTAACCTAACCTGACCTAACCTTAACCTAAACCTACCTTTCACCTCTCTCTATTTATCTTAATGAATATTAAATATATATATAATATATTATGATTATCAGTATCATAATATAAAATATATTATATATATATATATATATATAATATTATATATAAATTATATATATAATCAGAATTAACTGTAATTTTTTTAATTTGATATTTTAAAAAAAATATATTGTTCGGAACAAACATTTCAAAGTGGAGAAAAGGGGAACTTTCGAAATTCAAACGCTACTTTATTTTCTTTTACAATAATATGGGTAGAAATTATTTGTGAGCGCTGGAGAGGAACGGAACTTCCCGACTTATTGCAGTGGTTTCAAAACCTTTTAGGTTCAGCACCCTTAGCTCATCAAGAATTATTCGCGGCTAAACCCATATATATAATAATATATATTAATATATAATTATTATAAATATAAATATATATATATATATATAATATATAATATATATTATATATAATATAATATATATATTAATAGTATAGTAATATTATAGTATTATAATATTATTTATAGTTATATATATTATTTATATATAATATATAATATATAATATATATATATATATATATATAATATATATTATATATATATAGTAATATAATATATAATTTAAATATAATAATATATAATATATTGAAAACAGAGTATTACCAACAGATTATTTGAAATAAATTTTTAATTCTTTTTTCTGAGCATTAATTTCCTTGAACCTGAGAAGATATTTCGTTAGAGCGCGGCACCGGCAAATATAGCTCGCGGCACCCAGGTGGCCACGGCACACAGTGAAATCCACTCGCTTCAGGTGTAACTACTTTTAGCATTATTTGTCATAACTTTATCCTGTTTATTTAGTACTTCGTTTCTTAATTTCTCGAGAAAACTAATTATATTATTTTTGGAATGTGATCGCATGTTGTGATTTTGCCTCCCAAAACTTTTCATTTAAAAATTTAACAGTCCAGAAAACACAAAGACCCTATATATATTATATATATATATATAAATATATAATATTATAATTAATATAATATATAATATATATATATATATATTAAAAATAGGTCAAGTGTCTAAAGCTGCACATATTAACTCGAGAACGGCCAGCACCTACCTTATACAGCAAATTATCTGAATTTAGGTTGAGTCGAACACTACTGAGAAAGTTGTTCTTCTTTTCTTTTAGAAATATGATTAAAATAAGGACTCCATGAGCCATTTGGAGAAGGAATGATATGGAATATTTGTAACAGTTATTTATTTTCCATGGAGGAAAAATATTTTACAGAGAGACAATTAATGTTTATCCTTTATTGATTTGCAAAGAAAACTTGGCAAAACTCAACTTTTAGTTCATTTTTTAATTTTACATATAAATCTATATAAACATGATTTATATATATAGTATAAAATATATAGTATAATATATAAATATATATAAATTATAAATAAAAGATATATATCTATAAATATACATTACTTTAAATATAATATATATATATAATATATATTATCTGTAGAATATAATTTTACATAATAATATAAAATAATAATATATATATTGAATAGAAAAATATTTCTATATCTGTAGAATAACATAAAATAAGATCTTATCAAATAGAAATTATCATCATATTCATGTTTATATATATATATATAATATATATAATAATATTAATATATATAATATATATATATATATATAGTATATATATGTATATAATATATATAATATTATATAAATATACATATTGTATAAGATTTTATATGTATATTAATATTGTATATATATATATATAATATATAATATATAATATTAGGTGATAAGCACGTGGTTTAAAATAACTAACAAATCTCAAATTCTAAAACAAGAATAGATGAAATGATCAAAAAGAACGTATCGATTTGTTGTCGCATTAATCAGATATTGAGGAATTAAAAGAAATGAGAAGAAATGTTGAAGAATGAACAAAAGAAATGTAAGTTATTAAAAAAAGAAATCTTCATAATAGAGACACCATCCAAAGGTATTGAGAAACTTTTTTTCATCAGCAAAGGCCCTGATTAAGAGGAAAAAGGCGGAGAGAATGAAAAAAGAAAGAAAGAATCGAAGAGTTTTCAATGTCAATTCAATTGTAGCAAGCGTAAAAGTTACACAAAGTCAGCCAAGTAGACCGATTAATCGTTTAAGCCAGAAGAATCGTTTTGAGCAGGATGATGTTGAAAGAGAGAATGCCCTATAGTTAAGAGTTATAAGATTGTGGTCAAAGTTAGCAATAGGGAGGGAAATATATTTGTAGCAGGAAGGCTTAGTAGTGAAGCAACTGTCAAAGTTCAAGAGATTGGCTAAGAGTGATCCAGATGTGTACTGTAGGTTCTCTGATTTTACTTGTTGCCAGACGCTAATAGCTAAACAATGTTGGCTCCATTCCAATCTTACAGTTAATGAGGCTAACCTCATCATTCAGAGTGTTTCATGTTTGAAAATCCCCTAAATAGAAGATTCATCAATTTGCTATTGGAAAATGTAATATAGTTCATTATGTAAAAGCGTTTGCAATTTGAAAGTGATGGAATTTGTATTGTCGAGAAAACAATGCAGAAACTAAAGGGTTTTATAGTAGGAAACAATTATTTTTAAGTCATAGAATACTGAAGTTAAGAGATTCTAGATTCTCGAGGCGATTAAAGAGGTGTTAAAGTTTATGAATGCACAGAATATATCTTCAATTTTAGTTACAGATTTGTTAGAGATAATTAGAGATGTTATAAGTTTTAGTTCGGAAGAACGAATCTCTGATATTCGAGTCAATATAAAGAAAAACGATAGTTTTTATTACTACTACTACTACTACTACCACAAGAGTAATAATAATGATCAATATAAATCATTAGATATCCTGTTTAAAAAAGCGTACTTAGCCATATAAATCATTCTCTTAGTCAAGCGATTAACCATTACAAGACGAATGTCGGACCACTTCCACTCACCCCTCTCTCAAATCGTGCATACTTCTCAGTGGATAGAGATAAAATATTGTATTTGCATTCATGTTTTATAAAAAGCAGATGCTAACTTAATAATATAATAATAATAATAATAATAATAATAATAATAATAATAATAATAATAATATAATAATTAATAATAATAATAATAATATAATAATATATAATATAATAATAATAATAATAAAATAATAAAATATTATTTATTTATATATTATTATTATTATTATTATTTTTATTATTATTATTATTATTATTATTATTATTATTATCATTATTATTATTATTATTATTATTATTATTATTATTATTAATGTCGAGAGTGGAACCTATTTGAAATGTACCACATAGACAACGATTGTGTGAGATTATTACGATCTTGAATGTCATCTAAAAACCGTAACCAACCTAAAAATACACTAAATAAACAAGAAATAAAAGAAGAAAGAGAAAAGAACAGTTTTTTTAACATGAAGGAATAAAATCTTTTACATAAGCTCTTAAAACCCAACAAGTGAACCAAAGGAGAAAAAACAAGCAATATACAGTATATATAATATATTATATATAATATATATATATATATTATATATCTATATATATATATATTATCTATATTATATATATATATATATATATATATATATATTATATATTTATATATATATATATATATATATAGTATTATATATTATATTATTATTATATTATATATATTATATATATATATATATATGTGTGTTCGTGTGTGTGTGTTGTGTATATATGTGTGTGTGTGTGTGTGTCATAATATAAGCCAATTACATATATTTTAAATACGTATCACATGAATTTTACATTTTTCAACATAAAAATGCAAACGGAATGAAAATAACATAATTAATACCAATAATAAGCTTAAAATTTCAGCATGAAGAAATCTTATGACATATTTCGTGCTAATAATAATAATAATATAATAATAATAATAATAATAATAATAATAATAATAATAATAATTATATTATTATATTATTATTATTATTATTATTATTATTATTATTATTATTATTATTATTATTATTATTATTATTATTATTATTATTATTATTATTATTATTATTATTATTATAAAATTGCTCAGAGGTATGATTTAAAAGGACTGACAATTGAAATTGTATAATTTATTATCGTGAAATTAATTAGATAGAAATTTTCACTTACTAATGACAAAATAATAAAAAAAAGTGCAAAAAAATGAATATCAAATGATTATGAAATTAATTAAAATTAAATAATTAAAATGAAATCGAGGGCTAAATATTAATATGTTTAAAAAAAAATACTATCAGGTTCACTTTTAGTATTGTAAAAACTAAAAATTATTATTAATATTATTATTATTATTATTATTATTATTATTATTATTATTATTATTATTATTATTATTATTATTATTATTATTATTATTATTATTATTATTATTATTATTATTATTATTATTATTATTTATTGCAAAATAAGATTATAGACAATAGCATATGGGAAAATTTTGCTGCAACAGAAAAAGATTTACAACTATCAGAGTTAACAGGAATATAATTATAACGAAGGCTAGGGAGGGAGTCTGCAATATTTTTCCAAGTTTCAACTCTGGGTCCGACTTCGGCTCCCTCATTTTAAAAGTATCCTACTCCGTTTCCAAACACCAAACCTTTCCAACGTTGGGCAGCGTTGATTGTAATAAAAACTACCACCACCATTATTATTATTATTATTATTATTATTATTATTATTATTATTATTATTATTATTATTATTATTATTATTATTATTATTTTATTATTATTATTATTATTATTATTATTATTATTAAATCACCACTGCTGTTGCGGTTTCTGCAACTATAAATTTATTTAACTGAATATAACAGCCATAACGCTTAACTACTACCCATAATTCTATGACTACTACTACTACTACTAAAAAGACGAAAGCTTAACAAAGAGAAATCAGTCGTATAAAGAATGAGTAAGAATTTTTAAAGAGTTAATCGAATAGAAAACAAGTAACGAAGGCCTGAAAAGACAATTTCACCTAAGGGACAAAAACTTGTACATGATAAATAAGAAAGGCAAAAAATGACTTACATTCTTTTTCAAAGCTACTCTTCCTTAAGGCAATATTTAGGTAAAATATTAATACTTTTGTTGTTTCAAATATTATTTTGAGTACTATTATCAAATAGTAATATTACTACCCCACCTACTATTATTCACATTATCATAAATTATTATTATTATTATTATTATTATTATTATTATTATTATTATTATTATTATTATTATTATTATTATTACAAAGGACACCTATCAATAACATAGTAGAAATATATATATATATATATATTATAATATATATTAATAATATATATATATATAATAATATATATAATCATATATTTTATTATATATATATGTTATAAATTATTTAATATAAATAATATTATAATATATAATATAATATATATTACTATATAGTAAATTATATATAATAATTTAATTTAGATTAATATATATATTATATTATATAATAAAAATTAAAAATATATATTCTCTTAATTATATTTATCGCATCCACTTTTTAAGAACAGGTCTAACCTTTTCCTAAATTGACGTGGGATTGTTAATTATTTTATTATACATGTTTTCATATATTTATTAATATTAAATATAAAATGCTATATTAATATTGAGTATATATAATAAAAAGTTTTATATAAATATTTAAATACAATATATTTTTTTTTACATATTATATATATTATATTATTATATTTTATATATAATTTTATTTATATTATAATATATATATAATAATTATGTAATATATATATATATATATATATATATATATATATATATATATAAATATTTTAGATATATATATTAGATATATATATATATATATATATATTATATATATAATAAGCGCATACTTTTTAAGATTCCTAATGAAGTGGATTAAATTTAATTAGCATGTTCTCAATATTATATAAATATAATTTATAATATTATATAATATATAAATATATATAATATATATATTATATATATTATTATATTATATATATATAATATAATATATTATTATATATATATATTATTATACATATAATATATATATATATATATATATATATCTATATATATATATATAATATATATATTATATATAAATATATATGATATATTGTATATATATATAGTATATATATATATTATTATAATATATATATTTATATTATATATTATATATATATATATATTATATATTATATATAATATATATAATATAATATAATATATATAATATAAGCATCCACTTTTTTAAGATTCCCTATACAGTGGATTAAATTTTATTGCATGTTCTAATATAATATATAAATATGATAATATATATATATTATATAATATATATATATTTATATATTTATATATTATAAATATATATAATATATATATATATATATATATATATTATAATATAATAATATAAAAAAAAGTTTAAAAAACGACCTAATATGTGAGTTGAACTTTGTAGTTGGTAATAACGAATTATAAATAAATGAACAGTTGGTAATTAAAGAAATTCAAATAAATAATAATATTCTTTAAACCATAAAACGTTACAATATATATATATATATAATATATATATATATATATTATATATATATATATATATATATATATATAATATATATATATATAAATTATATATATATATTATATCATATATATATTATATATATAACATATATATATATATGAATTTATAATAGCATGAATAAAACAAATTAGAATATTTTAAATTAATTGAGGACTAAGACTTTAGGGTAGATTTCTTCTATTGAATTTCAAGGGCAAATTTATAAAATTGAATTCAAATCAAAAAAACTAAATTTAAAAATAAAAATAAAGAAAAAAAACATAATAGTAACAATGTCGGTTTTAATAAATTCCATTGTTTGGCGTAATTTCTCATTGATATAATGAGTTTTTTGATTGATTTTTATGTGTTAACAAAACATTGAAACGTTTAATACGTAAAAGGGCAAATTTTGGTGAATTTGTCCACCTCTTCTTCTATATAAGATTCCCCTTTTCGAGAGAAAAGGAGTCATGCTGAGAGAATTCGACTCATAAAAATAGACGAACGTTTCTTGCAAAATCCTTACTATAGAACAGTTAAATTTGAACAAAGCAACGGAATTGATCTCCCAACATTCAAGTAATCTAAGCCTTCAAAAAAAAAAAATAGTTTTAAATAATATTGCTAAACACTGAAATATTTTCCGAAATTATCATTCTACATACATTGAGAAATATTTCGGGCTTTATTTTTAATATTTTAAGTATTAATATTGTAAATAATTATCATAAATATTCTAATAACTTTATAAGAAAAATATATTGGAAATTTCCAAATATTGATTTAAAGTTCTTCGATGAAAAGTGACAATCGAAATTTAATGCGAGTTCTTGTCAATCTTTTTTTAAATATTAACGTCTGTTTTTGTTATAAGTTCTTTTTTTTTTGTTTCTTTTCCGTAATTTCATATTCATAGTTGTTCTTTGATCAGTGGCGTAATCACCGGGGGGGGGTTTAGGGGCTTATAATAATAGTCCCCTCGAAATTTGAAAAGATCAAAAATTTTCACGAGTAATGAAAAAAAGAACAAAAAATAACTGGTTTACTCTGGAAGATTCAGTCCAACACAGAAAAACCCCCTCCCCCTCGATAAAAAAATAATCTTGCACAATTGAAAAAAAAGAGGAAAATTTTTATATTCTTTGGCAATAAAAAAAAAAAATTCAATTTTAATAACATTTTAAAATAAAATCACCAACATGATTTGTAAAACATGCAGTACATACACTTTCACACTTAACAATTATAATTTGCACTTCCTAGATTTTAATAAATTCATGACCCTTTTTTTCTAAAAGAATTTTTTTCCCCATTACAAATTATACAACTTACAGGGTTTTAACACTGAAATTTTTGAATTATGATTTCCCTCCTTTCTCTGAACATTCCCGACCAATCGCAAATTTTTCCTGACCAGCGTGTTCGTTAACTTTTGGCGTAATAAAAAATATCTATTAATCATTACTGCAGCCTATTTACTCAGTACATACAGGAACCTACTCAAAAAGTGATTTCAGAGAAGGTGGTTTCATCCATGATGGATGATTTTTAAAAAATGTGTGATTTTTTTAGTAATCAGCCTATACCTTTCCCCATAGCCGTCCCAACGGCACTCCCTTTTTTTATTTTTTCAAAAGTAAACAGTTTTATTTATACAAAAAGGAAATAATTAAAAGCTTACATTAATACCCTAGGTAATAACGTCCACTGTGATCACAAAAGCTCTAAATGGGGAGATTTAGGCTTAACTTTTTCTTCTCAAGCATCTTAATTTTTGATTTTATAGCGTCTTCTTCTGTCAAAGCTTTCAGTTTTTAACATCTTTCTCTGCTCTTCAAATTTATAGATCTGTATGGATAATTTATTCTTTTTTCAACCTTTTTATTATATTCTTCTTCTTGGTTCTGTTTGACTCTTGAGTGTTCTCATATCACCTATGGGCCAGCTCTTACATTTTTGTCACATTTTAATTGAGTGGGATACGGAATTTATGAATACTTTTCTGAGAATCTTAAGCATCTGTGGCACTTTTCTTTGAGAAAGTCAGACTATGTTCTTACTTTTCAGTTCTTCACTAAAATTGCTTAATGTTATAAACACCATCCTTCCAGTTCCGCATTTTCCATGCGAAAAATAATCAGTCCCCTAAATTTAATATTTTGTCCCACTAAATTCCCACAATAACATTGATTCCCAGGTGCTAAGAAAAAAAAAAAACTAATCAAGTCTCTTAGAAAGACAATCACCATCCAAAAAATATTTTGAATTTTAATTCAAGGGTAGAATGAGCTTTACTGCAAAGTAGAGTGTATTGTGCTTTTGCTTTCTAGAAAAATAAGGAGCAAGTCCATGGTTAATCACATATTTACATTTCGGGGCCCATTTTTAAAAATTTTAGCTAACGCACTATCTGGAACATTAATTTAAATGTTTCCCTTATATCTGACACGAATTTAAAGACATTTTATCATCCCCCAACTTTAATGCCCATAGTATTTGAGATCTTGTAACAATCAATCTTAAGATGGAATAAACCTGCTCATTCCTTCGACGATTATGGCACTTACCTTTTCAGCAGACGCCGAAGAGTCCTCCGAGTCGAAGCAGAATCATACAAAGGGTAGGTATAGTAAGCATAGAAGAGGGACAATACCCCATAACTAATATTTGTAATATTAGGAGTTTGCCAACTCACAAATTAAAGCTTATAATAATTTATTTAAGTTATCCTTGTTAAAGGCACTTTGATTTAATACTTATACTAGAAGAACTTTTTAAATATAACTGTTTATGATAGATCAAAGTTCTTTTTACATACTTTACAGTATGCCTTGGAACTATCAGGTCTTTTACCCAACCACCTGATAAACTGTGGGTTCAGTTTGACGTCCAACCACTAGCATCTAAAGTTTTTTTTTTTGTTTTAAGTCATTTAAATAAATCAAATAATAAATCACCTCAACTGCCACAAAAATCCCAAATCATTCGTCAAACCCTAAATAAAAAAAACACCCTCAAAAGTATAAATCCCTAAAAAGAAAAAGAATGATAAACAGATGTTAAGTCATAAGTTCATACAGGTCTAAAATACATCCATCACCAATACCTTTCAATCAAGAAGGATGAACTGGAACAAACCTCTTACGAACAGAATAGGAAGAATAGTAGGTAATAGTGACAAAAAGAGAAAGAAACAGGATAGAAGTGATTTAATGAAATTTCATTCCCTGACCAATTTTTTTTCCCTGACTTTTCCTGACCAATTTTTTTTTCCCTGACTTTCCCCTGATTTTCCCTGACTTTCCAGAAAGTGTGGAACCCTGGAACTTAATTTAAATTTGAATAAAGGGTGAGAGAGACCCTCCTTATGAAGGGGTTGGATGAACAAACTGGACCCACCACGCACTCACGCACCGGCACCAATCAGTTTCATTTTTTTCCATGGCAACAGAGCCTCAACTCTCTTATCTTCAATGAGCAAAACTGGCACCACAACCAATATCCCACCACTAATATTTTTAAAACGCACCGCAAAGGGAAACTGGAGTTGTGATTGGTGTGGTCACACTCACACCGCGAAACCATAAATGAGCTTGCATAGCGCAACCGCCACAGCAACCGTAAACGTGGGAATAGCCGAACCCCAACCTCCTTAACATTTATTCGGAAATCTTTTTATTTTTACGTATAACCTTAAAAACCTGAAGATTAAAAAACGAAAGCCTTTTATTAAAAGAATTCATAACACACCAACAAACTAACTAACTTCATAACTATTAAATATATATATATATATATATATTAATATATAATATATTATATATATATATATATATATATTATAATCTATAATATATATAATATATATATATATATAATATATGTATATATATATATAATATATGTATAATATTATTATAATATATATAATAAATTCTAGAATACGCAATGTATATATTAGGTATCTGCATAGCTGTCCTGAAGGGGTAGCAAACAATTTTGAAAATATAGAAATCTAAATGGTGAAAAGTGTAGGAGACTAAATGATTAACAGTTAAATAATTTAATATGTTGGCTGGCTTTTGTCAATTGCTAAAAATATGGGAAACAATCTACCATTAGTAAATTTCAGCATTTACGTAATGCAGATACAGCAAAGGTGGAAGCGGAAGAAGTGAAAAAAAAATAATATCAATATGGCTGTACATAACCTTGAAGCCAGCAAATTTAACCCATCATAAACTTGGGGAATGAAAACAACTTTGGATGGGAGGAAAGGGACCAATAGAAACTAAGGAAATCAAAATACACGTGGAATAGTGGGTAAAAATGATGCATGAAAAATGACAATAAATTAACGATTGTTGGTTTGGTTTTAAAACATTTCGTGAGATTATCGAAGTAAAAAGGAGAAATTCCAGAAAAGAATCCCATGCTAAATAGACTACATTATTCATATAAAGCAGGACGATCCAGAAAATGATTAATAAAATAACTAATAGTGGAGAAAGCTTTTGTTACAGCTTCTCACTTTTCAGTAATTGCCACAGGTAAAGGAAACTAAACACTGTTTCTTTAAGAGAACACTAATCCAAGAGAATATCAAATAAAAAAAGAAAGGACGATGATATACACTGGAAATCGCAAACAAAAATGTAGTTTACTAACGAAAGGAAATAAAAAGAAAAACGTCAAGATGATGAATTCGTGAATGTGTTTTTGTAAATGGTTGCTTGGTGAGTGCACAGCTTGAAAATTTTACCAAATGCGAAACGCAAAGAAGAAAAAGAGAGGAGTAAACCTAACGTTTCATGGTTGCGACTTTCAAGAAGATGGCACAATAAAATAATAACAAATTTAAAATATAATAATAATAATTACAATTATAAAAATAATATAAAAAAGAAAATATAATAATAATAAGAATGCATTATAAGAATAATATAATCAATCAATAATAAATACTAATAATAATAATAATAATAAAATGAACAACAAACAACAACAACACAATAATAAATAAATTAATAATAAATAATAATAATAATAATAATAATAAATAATAATAATATAAAAAATAATGTGGGTAAAATAATAATAATAATAATACTAATAATAAAAATAATAATTCTAATAATATCAATAACAACAACAATTAATCAATTAATTAATAAATAATATAATAATAATAATAATAATAATATAATATATAATAATCATAATATAAAGACATTAATATTTGAATAAGCATGTTAAATAATAAATGGGTCTAACTGAACGATATAATATATAATTATATTATAATATATAATATATATATATATATAATATATATATATATTATTTATAAAATATATATATATATATAATATATCTGATTAATTAAGCCTGATGTCCATCATATATTATTAATATGAAGAATTTTATTTTATGTTATTTATTATTTTTATATAATTGTTTTTATTTTTCTAAACTAATTTATTAACTGATTATTTTAAGTTTTTATCCTGAAATTGGGCACAAGATAATCGAAAACAATATATTTTTTACTTAAAATATATATATATATATATATATATATATATTATATATATAATATATATAATATATATTATATATATATATAATATATATATATATATTATAATATATATATATAATATATTATATATATATATGGGCATTACATAAAGGTGGGTAATTTTTAGGAAAAAAAAAAAAAAGAGGTTTAATATATGTAATAAAGGTGTCATTAAATTGTACATTTTCCCAAACTGAAGGCAATGACGTTTATATTAAATAATAATAACTAATTGGATTTAAAAAAATAACGCCATTTTTTTATAATTGCAAATGCCAAGGACTTTTAGTTTTTGCTACACTTTAGAAAAAAAAAAAAAAAAAACAATAAAAAAAAAAAAAAAAAAAAAAAAACTTACGGAGCTATAGAATGAATTCTGATTTAATATTTTTTTGTCGTATTTTTTTAAATGACTTCAGAAAATTGGCGTGCTCCGTCCGTCCGACAACTCAACAACTAATAGAGATGAGAGTTCTAATTATGTTTCTTTGGACATTTCATTTCCTTGGTATAGGGCAACTTTGTTACCTTTGCCACAACAAAACCACACCCTTCCGCTCACCATCACACACACACACATAAACAACACAACACAACACACACACATTATATATATCTATATATATATAATATATTATAATATATATATATAATATATATATTATATATATCCATATATATATAAATTATAATATATATATATATGATATATTAGTATTGTATAGCATATTTTACATTTCTCCCGAGCGGTCAGCAGTACAGTACTTCGTAGAAATGCGGAGATATATAAAATTGTGTCAAAATAACTTCCAAATTCATTAATCCCCTTCTTTTTTTGTGCTGTTTAGTGTTTTATGAACTTTTATGGATATTAACTATGAATAGTCTAATAATATATTTCCTTATATTTATTTTGATTAATTTTATTTATGGCAGAAACGCAGACACAAAAGTGATTATTGTATTCTTTTCCTTGTCCTTTCCTTCCATCTTATTTGCCAACACTTAATATATAAGCGTTCAGTAAACTTTGTAGCTTATCATACTTAAAAAGAGGTCAGGTCTGCTGAGTCCGTCAACAATTGAATCTTTGATCGCAACAGCCAAATTATTCTGTTTCTAAGACCAACAGTCAAACACTTAGAACTATGTCTAAGCAGCAGCATAAGTGATAACAAAACTCAATGTCCAAATTAAAATTCTTATTTATTTAAAATGTCTTCAAAAAAACTTGGCATTGCCAAAATCTATTGAAAAAATATAGGTACTAAACTAATCATAGAATAAAAAGTGAAATTTTGTAAAAAAGAGGTAGGTCTCATAATCCTAGAACCTGAAAAGCTGAAGATGAAGAGCAGTATATGGTCTGACGGTTCATAGGATTTATGAATAGAGAATCCTTAACCTCCGCACGCATCGTGAGAGAAAAATGGATTTATTTCCCTCATGGTGGAAGTAAAGCTCTTGGGGGCAACTCAAGAAACTAGAAGTTTCTAAACACTTCAAGAATATTCTTGAATTTCCCTGAAATTAAATTTCATTGGTTTTTGAAAGTTGCGATAGCGGACTATAAATTTTAGCATTCCGCTAACTGCAATTCCCCAACTTTTTTTCAAATTATCGCTATCGCTATTCCGCAATTTTTTTCGTTAGTCCTCTAATTGGGGACTCGCAATTCTGAGGATTTTAAATTGCGGAATGCCCACATTTGATATATTTATTATATATATATAATATATATATATACTATATATATATAATATATATATTATATATATATATATTATATATATATATATATATATATATATATATTTATTATTTTCTCTGTGAATAAACATTGCTTTATGTATATATAATATATATATATATATTATCGGTACAAGTCTAAATGAAGAGCGCGTAAATTTATAAATTAAAATTGATAAAAATTTTAAAATTTAAAGGGTTTTATGTAAGATATATACATAAACCTAACCAAACCTAAACTAACGTAACCTAACTTAACCTAACTACCACCTTACCTAACCTAACCTTAACCTAACCACCTAACCTAATCTACCAAATCTAACCTAATCTAACCTAAACCTAACCTAACATACCTAACCTAACTAACCTAACTTAACCGTACACTAACCTAACCTAACCTAACTTAAACTTAACCTAAACCTAAACCTAACCTATCCTACCTAACCTAATGTGTAAATAAATTAAGTAAATAAAATATAATAAATAAAAAGTTAAAATAAAAAAATTTATCTGAAAAAACGCCTTCTAATTTAGACTTGTGCCATATTTCTCTTTTATATTCACAATTATATAGTATAAATATCTTTCTTTTCCTTCTCTCTTTACAGTTATAGCTATATTTATATTAAATATATATATATATTATATATATATATATATTATATATATATATATATAATATATTTATATATATAGTATATATATCTATATATATATATATATAGTATATATTATAATATATTTATATATATTATATATATATATATATATATATATATATATATTATATATAATATATATATATATAATATATATATTAATATATATTATATATATATATTATATTATATAAAACTATGATATATGTTCTATTGCTTAAAAAATTGGCGTTTGTAAAAAAAAATTAAATCAAAGAAAATATTGAAGATTTGGTAGAAAGGAAAGAAGCGAGAGAAGGAATCTAATAAAAATAATAAGGAAAGAGGTTGAGAAACGAAGAGAAAAGATATAAAAAGGGGGGAGGGTTGAGCTTCTTGTTAATGGTCACCTTGGGTTTTAAATAATAATAAAAAATTAATTTTAAACTTACTTAATATGATACTTGGGACGGTGAATTTAAAAGGTGAAGTTAAGGGAGGGAAAAGGTAAGGAAGGAAAGTTCGAGTGGAAAAGGAGAGGGAGAGGTAAAAGAAATTGAAGGAAAGACTGAGGGATAAGGGAGAAGTATGAGGGAAGGGAGAGGGTGAATGTTTGGAAGAGATTGTAGGGAAAAGGAGAGGGAGAAAGTATGGGGTAAAAGAGAGAGAAAGTAAGAGAAAGTGTAGTGTAAGTAAGAGGTTGAAGGTAAGGGAGAAGTGTGGATAAGTGGTAAGTGAGGAGGTGTGGAATAAGGGAAAGGAGAAGGTAAGGGCTAAAATTGTGGATAAGAAGAGACGCAGGGTGAGGGGTAAAAATGATGAGGTCAGGGAGAAGAAGAATGTTAGGAGAGAGAAAGTGTGATTAGATGTAAGGAGACTGTAAGGAGAAATTATGTGATTAGGGAGAAGAAATCGGAAAAATGAAGAAATAAAAATTCTTGACCTGAATGTGGGGGGGAGAGGGTTTATCATTTAGAGAAATGATGGAATAAATTGTCTGTCTAATATTTGCTCGCTATTACAAAAAAAAAAAAAAAAAAAAAAAAAAAAAAAAAAAAAAAAAAAAATTGATTGACCATTTTAGTTTGAATAAAACACAAAAGTTTTTCCTCAATGTAAAATATTTATAGTTATTTATTTTTTTTTTTTTTTTGAATTTTACGTATATAATTATTACAATATTAAATGGGTAGCCAAACTCAATGCAAAATATTAAAAAATTGCAAAATTTTATTAAATGTACTATTGGGAGTTATGAGCAACAATGGAAGATTGACTCAGAAAATAAACAGCACAACAACAAAAATTAGCTCAAAATATATTGAAATAAAAATAATTTTTCAATCCTATTTAACCTTTATGTATAGCACACGAACATATATCTACGAGGGCTCTGCTCCTATACCCCAGTTCCGTGAGTTGTGAATAAGTTTAAAAATTTTCTTTTATTAAACGAATTATATATATATATATATATATATATATATATATAATATATATATAATATATATATATTATATAAATATTCCATATATTAAATTTATAATATTTGTTTTTATAGTATATTTATATATTATATATATATATATATATATATTACCCAGGCAATATTTTACTTTTGGATATCAGTCAAACAAGCTAACTCATTTAATAATCATTAGCTAATTGTATTCATATTTATTATATGTATAATAGAATATATATATATATATACTATATATATATATAATATATATATATATATATATATATATATATATATATATATAATATATATATATATATATATATATATATATATATATTATATATATATATTATATATATAATATATACTATTAATTATATATATATATTATATAAATATATAATATATATATATATATATATAAATATTATATATATAATATATATATATATATATTATATATATATATATACTATATATAATATATATATATATATATATATATATGCAGTTGATTGGCAATTCGATTAGTATAGTATTGCCAATAATTTTAACGTCAACTTCCCTGCAAAAATAAAATAAAAAATTTATATTAAAAACAAAAAATAAAATTTCCTCATTACAAATAGTAATAAAATAAAAAACATCAAACTAGGAAATGAAACTAATAATAATAAATAATTAATAATAATAATTAATAATAATAATAATAATAATAATAATATAATAATAATAATAATAAATTTTATATTATATATATTATATATAGATATATAGTTATTATAGTATATATATATATTATAGTATATATATATATAATATATAGTATATATCATATATATATATTATATATATACGATATATAATATAGTGTGTGTGTGTGTGTTATGTGTTCGTACTTGGAAATATTGTTATATATGAGTTTAGTTTGGGGACTAACAATATAATCAAAAAGAAATGCCAAATTAATTACATATTTAATACCAGCCTTGCCTGTGGGGTCGAAGCAAAAAAATTTCAGGAATTTTCGTAGCACAAAATTTGTGTGGACGAGTTTTTAAACTCCTTTCAAATCATCCTTCATAAAAGCCATCGTCCATAAATCCCGGTCACAAGTTACCCGCGGGATCATATTTATTCGGCTCGTATATAACAGGGTGAGTGTGAACTGATCCAAAATGAATAATGAAAATAGATTACAGGAGAGAGCAGAGAGAGAAGAGGTAGAAGAGTGAGAGGAGACAGAGGGGAGGATGAAGAGGATGAGAGAGAGGAGAACTCATTGTAAGCTGGAGACGAGAGAGAGAGAGAGAGAGAGATAGATCGATAGGATAATAGATAGATAGATAGATAGATAGATAGAGTAGGATACATAGAAAGATAGATAGTAGATATATAGAGTAGATATATGTACAGAAAGAGCAGTTGATTAAAAGAGAGAGAGAGAGAGAGAGGAGAGAGAGAAGACGAAGAGAGAGAGAGATATGGAGATAGATAATAGATTAGATAGATAGATAGATAGATATGATAGATTCAGATAGATAGATAGATATGATAGATATGATAGCGAAGAGTGATCAAGAGAGAGGAGAGAGAGAGAGAGAGAGAGAAGAGAGAGAAGAGAGAGAAGAGATAGAAGAGAAAGAAGAGAGGATAGATGATGAAGATAGATTAGATAGATAGATAGATAGATAGAAAGTGATTTGAGGAGATGAGAGAGAGAGAGAAGAAGAGAAGAGAGAGGTAGAGGAGAGAGAGAGAGAGAAGAGAGAGAGAGAGAGAGAGAGAGAGAGAGAGAAAGATTCGAGTTTTCCCTGACATTTAAATATTTCATCAGGTCACTTATCTTCTCTACAACTTGTGTTTGAGCGTTCTTCCGTATATGTTGTGCATTTACATTCATCACCAGATTTTGTTCTCTTTACGGTCTAAGAGAATTAATTCGTTCCTTAAGTCGTCAATATCAATGATTAACCCTCTTGTCAATTGTTCTTAATCTTCTAATTTATTTCATTGTTATGTAAAAGGCGCGCGCGCACAAACAATACACACCTTTACACACAACCACACCTACACACACACACACACTACACCTACCTACACACACGACCTTACTCACTCATACACCCCAACACACCCTCACTCCACACACCAATATATATATATATATATATATTATCATATATTATATATATATAATAATATATATATATATAATTATGATATATATATATAGTATATATATTATATATATGTATATATATATTAAATGAATGCACTAATATATATGTTCGAGAGTTGATGAGAGTATCGATAAGTCGCTACGTATTTATCCTCCAACGAGTCAGTGGACTCCTCGAATTATTTTATTAACCGCCAATGTTCCGAAGAACCATTCCCTCCAACCCCTAAAACCCCCCCAACTGTACTGTTAATGTGGGATCAAAAAAATTGTGTTTGGTGTGTTTTAGGTTGTGCTGTGTTGTGTGTGTTGTACCACCGACTCTACATCTTTGAAAGTTCCCCAACTTCGGGTCCCATGTGTGTGGTGTCGCTCGCGTAGCCCCCCCATTGTGATTGACTCTTGTGCTCCCTCACGGTTGACGAGTCCCTGTTTTTTCGTGTGTGGTGGTATCGTTCTGTCGAATGCCATTGGTGATGGGATACCCCTTTAATGTTTCCTCGATCGCTCAACATTTCCGCTCTCATGTCTCCGGCAGAGTCCCCCTTTCTGTGGCGCATAAGTCACTCACGCAAAGGAGCCAGTCATGATGCTACTTCTCTCACCCGGGAGAAGGTCTGGTATGCTCATTAATTCGGGCCTCCTCTCTCTCGTTCGCTTGAGTCTGAGTTCATCCTACTCTCTGATGCACATAACTCTCACTAGTAATGAACGGATCTTCCGAGATAACTGATCGTCTTGCAGACAGGTGTTTTGTGCTACACCCTTAGCCGTCTGCCTTCTATGCGCCACCGCGATCTGCACAGTGTAGAGGTGTGAGAGAGGATGCATCTCTCTCCACAGAGTTCTCTACTCCCTTCGATCTCGAGAGAGATATACTTTTCTACTGGAGTCATCATCTCTCTCTATGTACTAAAAGTTCTATAATGATTGATGGTAGATTTGGACGATTTCTAGCCTCTCCTTTTTTGCATCCCGGCGGGCTCTCTCGCCTCTCATCGTATACGTCTTTTCTTTTAGACTGTGACTTTACTCTTTGTCTTATCCTTTTCTAGCGATTTTCCTATCTCTCTCCTGTCTCCATCTCCATTGCCTGTCTCCCTGTTTCCCTGTTTCTTTATCTCTCTGCCTCCCTTTGTTCCGTCGTATTCTGCCCTGTGCTCTCTTCTCTCCCTATCTCCGTCCTCCCTGCTTTCAAAAAAGAATGCTGCGTCTCAATCCTCCATCCCTCTATCAACGACTTTCGTATACAGACCCGCTCCCTTGTCGACTGATCGCTTCGTTCTTCCTTCTCTCTCTCTCTCTCTCTCTCTTCCAAATGTACTAAGTTTTCCTTCTCTACTGGTAAACCTTGCTCCTGCTTGTCTCCCTCTCTTTCCCTCTTCTCATATACTCTCTTTCTCTCGTTAGCTACTCCTCTTCTGTCTGCTTGACCATACTCTCTTCATTGACTTGTTCCGCGTTACTTTCTTCAAGACAAGGAAGCCGCGTCACTGACTGCAGCTGCAACAATACTGACAAAGAAAGCTGCGTAACTCGTGGTGGGGCTTGTGTACTCTGAGTCCGCTCTCTGTGTAACCATATAGAGTCTGACACAATCAAGTCATCACGTTCTTTTTCCAGAGATTTTTCCACTGTGTAGTCCGATTCATACTTTTAGGAAGGACTTTTACGGTGTGTAGCAGTGTTCTCGTGAGTTCAGCTTCGATCTGTCTCTCCACACTAAAGCTATACCTATATGCATATCACCATTCGTCAACATTTCTCAGCATAATCTCCTCTCTCTGGTTTATATGCACGTCTCTCTTATAAAGACTAGAGAAAAAGTCATCTTGTCCTCGCTTCGATACACATTTCCTCGTTCTCACGTCTTACTCTCTCGTCGACTCCTCGTCCTATACCTTGGTAGACTGGCTGTCTCTCAGTGATTTGGTGGGGCTATGCTAGTGGTGGGTAGCGCTGGCTACAAGAGAGGGAGGATTGGGATTTTTGGCGCGAACGTAAGAATTTCTCGAAATATCCTTTCCTTCTCCACGCGGCCATTGATTTTTGGGTTTGTGGGACTTCCAATATTCGCCACCCCTCGTGGTTGCATGCTCGATCTCTTCATGTTATAACTTTGTCCGTCCTAGTTATGTGCGTAGTTCTAATTTGTGCTAGCTTTTGTGAACACTACGTCTCCTGTGTTTTCGCAGTTTGCGTTCTCGCTGCGAGTGCACTTACAACACCATCAAGCGCTTATCAACTTCTATTCGGAACGTTTTGACACTTTTACCAATTACTTCTTATTCTTCTGTGATCGAGCCTCGAACATCTCTCTTCTATCCTATGCTCGTCGTCTTGTCTAGTTGTGACAAAATTATGGATGCAACAGGATCAGTGCTGTCCCATTTTCGTTTAACCTTGTGTGTTGGAGTTAGAGTCCGTGACGCCTTACTACCTTTATTCTTACACTTACATATCGTACTTTTGTCTCTACTCTATTAAGTTCTCCTAATACCTTATCTATTTATCTTTTTTATTTCTACCCTTATTAAGTGATTCTTAAATCTTCGAGTATTCTAAACTCCAAATATATACCTACACCATCCTCTGCTTCTATGACCGTGGTGTTGTCTTTCGTTCTGGTTCCTCCTCATTTTCTATCCATGTCCTTGAGACCTTATGTCTCCTTTCAACTTGATCTCCTTACGCCGAACTCGTGGATACTGTCATTTACATACGTTACCTCACTTGACGTGCATGTGCGTTATATTTCTATACCATTTCTTGTATTGCATTGTTGATATAGACATATTGAGTCAGTCATGTCTAAGGTGCGCGCGAGCTTTAGAGATTCCTACCATTAGTGCCTCGAGTCTATCTTCTGCATGTCGTTCGTATTACTGCTATATACCACGTGGTTGAAACGCAGTGATGTGAGCTGACTCGGGCTAATTCGTGGCTAAATAACTAGTCTACTTCATATTCGTAGCTCATACAAGAAAACTACATTATACTACTATTCAGTCAAGTTGATCACTCTTTAAGGGCCGCTGCTTAGCTCGGGTACTCTCTCGGTGTCTAAACAGTGTTATGATTGAACTCAGAAACATGTAATATTTTCGAATACCTTACTGTATTCATAATCAGGTCAAATATCTTCTACGCTACCATTTATGACGTTACGGTATATGTAATTGGTTTGTATGTACGCTAATAAAAGATTTTACTTAGTCAAAGCCACTTATCAGGTGAATATCCACCGACGTCATCCAGCTTGTAGCTACCTATATATACCGCAACCCGTGTGACTATTATATTTCCTGCTTCGTGCTATATAATGTGTTGCGACTGAGCTGGGATATTCATTTTAGCTTGACTCTATGCTATGCAGCGATTCTCTATATGAGTTAATCGATAGTAGCCTTTCCGTTCTATAAATTTCACGTACTCGCCTCGCACATATATAATTTAAACATTATTTCTAATTTCCCGGACTTTTCTGTTTTCCTCCTGGTGAGTGATTCTACTCCATTATAACGATTGTTCAGAGGCGGAATTTCAGGAGGCTTATTCCGCCTTTGTAAGGATAGGATAGTGATGACCTGGCACCTTAGGTAGTTTTAATATCTTAACTACCATAAATGTTACGTATCATTCTCTCAATTTGCTCTTTCTCAGCTCGGAGTATACGTATTCTCTATTCTTTTAATATAATCGAGTTCTGTATATAGGTTTGATAGAGGAGTAAATGAGTCTTCTCTCCCAGTTTGGCTAACGTGTACTTACACCTAATATTCACTCATTTCTCAAAACCAGGTAAGACCCTTACTCATAATCTAGCGTTGAACAACAATCATATATATATACGTTACCTCCATTACTTATATATACTAACTATAAATACGTCCATAACCTTGAGTAAGTTGATGGAGATAAGATTGGTGAGCTATTTTACGTCTTCTCCGGACGTTGGGAGGGCCTATACGTGCTTTTTCCGCCCATCAGATTGAGGTTTAGGAATCTAATCTCAGATCCACTCTATAGGAATCACTCATCTTCTCCGGTATTTTGACACTATGTAATATCTCCGTGGGCTTTCTCCTCTAATAAAATTAGTCCTATGACTGTGATTTTCTTCGATACTTATGATAGTAGCACTAAATGCCTTGTGAACATTAATAAGATTTAGTTACAAACCAACATGTTTGATTAATTGAGTCGAACTCAGTCGGCAGAGAATCTTCTCGCTCGACCCCCAGCCCCCCCCCCCCCAGCCAGCCCTCGCACTCTCGCTTGTCTATGTGGCTACAACTCCCATATAGGAAAGATCCGGCGAAAGATTTCCACAGAGCTTCTCTCTCTCTCCTTCTTCTCTCGAGTCTCATTGTTAAATAGTTCTCTGGGTCGATCTATATCCTATGGTTTATCAGTCTTTTTAATTTTTTTTTTTTTTTATATATT
Organism: Trachelipus rathkii; assembly: GCA_015478945.1. Lineage (NCBI taxonomy): Eukaryota > Metazoa > Arthropoda > Malacostraca > Isopoda > Trachelipodidae > Trachelipus > Trachelipus rathkii. Next base: position 14,216 of record JABUQX010025163.1, on the reverse strand, counting down.
TTTAAGGGGCCGAGCGGACGGGAGGGACTGAGGGGGAGTGACAGTCCTCGTGTCTGCTCTCTTGTGCGAAGTACCCTGATCTGTCAAATCGTCTTTGCGTATTTAATCTTGGTATTCTCTTCCAGCGTATATAATATAACAAAAACAGTATAATGACTTATATATCAGCATGTCTCGGTTATGCAGACCTTGTCGATTATTTGCCTTGAAAATAAGCGAAAAAAATCGATTACAGTTGCTATCTCAGCTACTCCCATCTTCCGTTCTCAGTGTAGTCCGGTCATTAATCTATCCATTTATAGGTGGACGACCTGGCGTTGAGTTTATGTTTCTGCGAGTAATAACTTTTCTATAATGCATTGGAACCGTCGCTGCTCAGTGGCTGTCTAATGGCGTAGTGACTTACTGATATGAGATAGTGACTTTCCCGGTAGTTATTTACTTTTTTCCGTCACTGAAGACGAAATTAAGTACCTTATGCTGTTTCATACGTAAGGTGAGGGTAGGTAAGGCGGGATCGTAGGGGTGTATATTAGTCTCACTACTTGCATGACCTTGATATGTGAGGCTCCCATCCGTCCACTGCTGTCTGAGAAGGTAGAGGTTTTATGGTAGTCCTGTATATATTGTGAGTGTGAGTGAGTATAAGTTGCTCGCCTGGATCTATTATCTATATACCCTCATATTCCTCTCAATATATTGTAATCAATTATTAACTGTCCGCCGCTCATTGGACTACTATACCCATCTAATTACTAGTGAGCATGATGAAAGTACTTGAGGTTGCGATCGTAAGGTCTGCTTGTCTGGCATAGAATCGAGTAGTTGGTCAGGTCAAAGTGATTGGAGGAGTGAGAATGAGCGGTGTGTGCGAGCGATATAGTGGAGGCAGAAGAGGTACATCATTGCAAAATTCGAAGCTTGGCAGCGCTACTTACTGCCTTCTTGGAACAGGAATAGAACAGAAATTTCATACTGAAGAGAGTTCTTGTGACGGACTATCCACTTTTATGGTCTGAGTTATCCTGCTTTTAAATTACAACCTAAAAAGATAGAGTGTATATGTGTGAATTGTGTGTAGGAGTAATGTGAAACAGGATGTATTTCCCTTTGTGTTGTTATCGGCATGCGAACTAGTTCCTCTTTGTAGCTTCTCCATTGATATTCTTCCAGTTCTGACTAAAATACATCACCATAGCCATTCGGCTTTAATCATTTCATATTCATCCATTCGCTGTAAGGTTTTCCTCGTTAGACCCTTTAGTCACTATTGCGTCACGAGTATTTGCTGAGGTTGTTTGAGGTACGTGTACTATTCTTCCGTTTTTTACCGTATACCTACACTGTGCTCATGGCTGTTTATATCATATTGATTACTAAAACGATTGATGTCATTTGCCCTTAATTGTGTTGGTTATCTATCGACTCCCCTTTTGAGTTAGTGCATAGAGGTACTTATCTCGCACTTATCGAAATAAATATCCATAGTGAGGTGACCACCCGTCATCTCTACTGTGATTAAGTGAGCTTTCCTTATTCTCTGTCTCTACTACTGGTCCTCTCCATGTTGATGAGCTCAGCCTGCTAGATTCTACAAGCGCGACGGATCCAATCGCGCTGAATCTCTCGGAGAAAAACGTGGTAGCATGCTATCACGCTCGTGTGTCACAGAACCTACTAGCTCGATTTGCCGCAATCGACTCGTGCTCACCAATTCTGATGTGTCAGTCTCGCTGTGTACAAGAGAATGTCATGAAATATAGAAATAAAAAAATAAGACAAATCATACAACTATTTCGTACTAATTTAGCTAAATAGGGAAAGAGATATATACTAGAACATTCTTTTGAGAAGATCCTGCTCTTGACACATATACGGGTATAATAATATTTTTCTTATGACTCGACACAAAGTGTGCGTGTATATATATGAACACAATAACTAAATATTTGATATTTTTACGACCAAGAATCCTATTTTTTAATTCCTAGTGCATATACACACCATATATTAGAATCATCTTTTTTCTATGTCATGCTGCTATACATGCTATACACATTAAAGAATTAGTTATAGTACGATCTTTTCTTCGTTAAATTTGTTTTTTTTTTAACTAAATGGAATACCCCAAGGGGTCCCTATAACTCCGTCACGATGCGAGGAGTGTTGAGGTGTCGGCGGTGGTGCTCTCGGCCGTTGTGCTAGGATCAGAAATAACTTGGGCTGACAAAAGCGGCCTCCTATAGCCCCGCCACCTGCAAAAAATATATACCTCTCGACACCGCTCTACTTACCCTGTAGCCATCTTGTGGAACACCTCCCAGCCCTGCCCTCGATTTTCTGCCTCCTCGACCCTCCAAACGGGCTTCCTCGCTCCTTCCGCTGCAGAGTGTTGCGCCTCGGAACCACTCTTCGTGGCTAAACTGTCCGGGGTAGGATAATTTCCCCCCGTCACGGTGATGAAAAAACGTCTCCGTGGAGACCCGCGCTCTGTCTCTTCTTCTGTATCTTTTGCGCCGGACTGGCACGCATGAGGTGATCCTGGCTGTGTCGTGTGTGCGAGAGTTGTCCTCCGCCCCCTCGCTCCATATGAGAGGTCACTGCACATATTAGGTGCGTAAAGTCTATCGGCCACCTGGTGGAGTGTTCTCCGCGCTCGCCTTAGTGACCTCTCCTTTCTCTTATGCTTTTGCCCGTGTAATACCGTTTTTCCCAGTATAATAATATATATCTATTGTCCTCACCATGTGCTTCCGCCTCACGCCCCTCCGCTCAGAATATATAGAGTAAGTTAGCATCATTTTGGTATGTTTCTTCTCATTGTTAGTTCTCTGTTTTTTTTCCTCTTACCATTGTTTGACCCTCATCAAATCTAACTGTCATCTCTCTCCTAACGCGCGGACTCTCCTCTAATAAATATTGTCTTTCTCCTACATTTCACTCATCTCTCTCCAGTCGTGTAACCGTGATTGTAGTGTTTTGACATTCGTCGTTATATTATATCTTTATTTCTCTTGTTTCTTTTATTTTATATTTATTTTTTTACATACTTTTTCCCTCTGTTGTTAATAAGCTTTCTGTGATTAATTTTAGCAGTTGTCTCCCCGCTAGTTTTGCTAATTTTCATATACGAACTTCACAAAAAAACTTAAAAATAAAACAATAAATAGTATATATCATAAGACCAGGCTTTATATGATAACCAAAAACAGTTAAATAGTGGTGCTCCTTGTATATCACTAACCACTTCAAAAAAAAAAAAAAAAAAAAAAAAAATTATATATATATATATATATATATATATATATAACAATCAATTAAAAACACGTATAACCAATTAAACAATAAAAACAAAAAAAAATGCATTTTAATAAAAAATAAAATAATGACATGTTTAGAAGTGTCCTTTTCTTTATTGACTAATATATTTTTTATATATATATAAATAGTAATAATAAATAATTAACCAGGAGCACCAACTTTATTTCTACCTAATAATAAAATTTTCTCAAATGTCATAATTGGTAAAGTATATAGTAAGTTAACCAGCACCAAAATATCGTGTCTGAACACTCGTTGTCATATAGTTGATATTCGTAATGCGTTATCTCGAGTTGCCGACTCGACAAACATCCTTTTTCACCCTGTTAAATGTGTTGCCTCTCTTTTGCATCTCTGAAATAACTACTGCGAAGGAATAATTAAATAATATTACCAAGGATCTTATTGACCCTATGTTTTCAATATTATTATGTATAAATAATATATATGATAATGATGAGATCGGCTAAAATTTGTTGGCCAAATAAGTCTTTCATGATTAATAAGACATAATATACATATTCTTAACGAAACGATTTTAGTCTAATTATAAAGAATATTAGATAAATTACCACATACTACTGATAATCTCTCTAATGTGTTATTTATGTAAGTTTTTGTTTATTTACTATTTACAGTAATTGAGTATTATTATAAAAAAGTCTTTTGTGGTATAAATCAGTTTCTTTTTTATCAGCTTCATATTATAAGAGAGCATGTGTAGCAGGTAATAATATCATTACTCAGAACTCTCGCGCATTTCATATGTCAACCTTATTCTATTAAAAAGACTCAAAAATATTATATATTGGTAGTGGTAAACACCATCTCAGCCTCTTGAGCACGGCCAATTATAGCAGAACAGAGGTTCTGTAAATTATACTAGTTTGGCGTCGAACACTTAGTGCGATTAATCCGCCTATCTATGCGCTCCATAATGGGATGTGTCGTCCTATTATTATTAATTGATTATTTAGTATATTGCACTCTATTACTCCTTACTATTATTTATTAATGTATTTTCGCATTCGCTCTGTAGCGTTTCTCTGCTCGAAGCACTGAATCTCTCCACGGAGTCATGCCAGGTTTTATCTTTTATGCCAATTACTTTCTTATCACTATCTTATGATATACTTGGTCTTTTCTCTACATCCTCCTACTGATTATATGTTACTGCTTTGGTTGCAAGTGTCGTTTTATTTCCGAGGCAAAAGCTGACGTGTCCCCTCGCTTTGTTCTGACACTCACCCACATTCTTTTCTGTCTATTGGCTTTGCGGGAAGGTTCGATTGCGTGCTCAGAGTGCTTCTGTTACATTACTTACTCGCAATGGACTCTCTCTATAGACGGTAAATATTAATAGAAGCAATTCGGAGGTGTACTTTCGTGCTGTTCTTGTACTTTTCGTAACAATACACCGTCGGTCTCTTCTATCTCTCTCGCCACTTTCTCCTGCTTCTTGTATTTAGTCAGGTACTGTCTCTTTCTGATTTCCGAATACTTGGTTTTCTCAAAACTTGTGGCTATTGGCAGTAATAGGTTTATGGTAGCACTGTCGTAGGACTTTCCCATCGTGTTTTCCTAGCGATTTTTATTATCTCCTGTATCTCCTCGGAATCTTCCAGAAAGTGCTATATGAATATGGCAGATACTGCTATGAAACTCGTTTCCCAGTTAAACACCTCTTCGATCTCTTACTGATCCTCTAAAACACGATACTTACTTTTCCCTCGAGTTTGAATTGACTACACTTTGCTTCATTAATTGTCGAAAATTCAAATACTGTTCCTTAATTCTCCAAATTCAAATGTAAAACAGCGCGCCGCCCTAATAGCGGGGGAAAAAAAAAGTTTGAACTTTTTTCCTTTATATTTATATAACTTTATTACACATGTTTAGTATGAGATTTATTTTTATTGAAATTGATATAACGTGGTGACAGGGGACGAGTGTTACATTCTAGATATGAGAGTTCCCTTCTCACACTTAGTTTGGATTTATAGTATTTAGTTAGCGGTTAAGTAAGGTTATGATTGAGTGTACGTTAAACTGGACACTGAGGCAGGTTAAACAACTGAGGGAACGTTCTTAATACATTGCTGCAAACAACAGTATGACATCGATGTGTTCAATTTCTCCTATCCTCGATGCTGCGCGTTAAGAGACTGTGGACCTTTTTCCTTTATCTCTAGCTCTTATTAGTATATTCTCATCTTTTGTCGCTCTTTGTTTTCTATTTACTCACGATAGGACGATTCTTTGTTTTGGTGTCGTGTAGGTAATTCGTTGTAGCACTCTTAAGCTCACGTCAAACATAGAGAGTCAGAGCGCTCTCTCGGATTGGCCTATGGGCTCCTCTATCTCGCAATATAGATATAATAATACTGCACTTTTGCGATCAGTCAGAGTGATCCTAGCATCTCGATTAGTAGTATATAAATAGTGACATATTAACCTATTTACAACCCATAGTGTTATTCTCAAAATATATATATATAGTTTGAGTCTCGGTTAGACTGGTATATATGCTACCGTCTAATGCCAGTTTTGCCTCTATACTAGAGTTAGTACCGTCCGGACCTATCCATTTTTCCTGTGTTTGTGTAGGTGATTGCTCTCAGTGAATGCCCTTTCTATGACCTCATATACTTCGACGTCACTAGTACTTCCTATTGAGTTTGCATTATAATTTCTTGTCTATATATATTCATACAACAAAATACATTTATCCCTATGAAAACCGTATAATCACTTACTCTCGAATCTCTCTTTTTTCACGTATTTAAGTGTACCATTTTCGTATTTTGCCTCTTCAAAGTTGTGTTAGTTATAAAAACAATCCAACTATTTCCGCGATTAAATTCTCTGATTGCGCCCTAGATTTTTCATGTCCCAGAGTCATTTGCTATCACGCAATAATCCCCTTGTTGTTGCCGCATTCTTGACACGGTACTCTCAGACCCCGCAATGCACCTGATTGTGCAATTTGGTGCTCTCCCCGTGAAACAATTCAACTCTACTCACTTATTATATAGTATTTTTCCATAAGTAGTACTTTAAAATAAATATATACTCTTCACTCCTCTTCTCTTCTCTCTCTCTCTCTATCTTCTCTCTCGCCCTATTTTTCTCTTACACCCTTACGGTTTCTTTGCTAGTCTTATTCTTCTTTTTTGCTCCCATAGTCAGACAGGTCAGTATGTATCTTAGTCATTGTATTCTCGGTGAAATAGTTATAATGCTAGAACATTAGTTAAGAAGTATATAGAGCAAATAAATAGTCTGAAAAGAAGGAATTACCCCCATGCCTGTACCGGCCCCTCATGTACCATTTAATTAGTGAGAACTCGTCACAGACAGAATATTATCGAGCCCTGAAGCTTTCATGTGATACCTCGCAGAACGGTGACCACATATCTATAGGAGATATACAGATCTCTCTACATTAGTAATGTATGAATGCGTTCATCCCATTTAGCGCACACAGGATGGGCCTACTACCCATATAACTATGCAAGACACCTACATATATACAAAATACCCTATGCTCTTCTCTACTCCTATACATATGCAACTTTCATATTATCATCGCCTCTGCTCAAATACATCTTACATACTTCTCTCCTTCAGAGTAATTCGTTTACACTCAGACTCGATCCACTTTCTTCCTAGGTCTCCCAGCCGAGTCAGGTTCCCAACACACATACTTCCACTAATATCATTATACCTACTTATACAACCGTAACTTTCAATTCATGTCCTCTATATTCCACATGTAACCCTAAACCATCTTCATAACATAGTTTCATCTTATCGACTCAAAACTTACCCCTTTATCTTCACACCTACAACAACTCTATTGAGATTACTTTACATTTCTCCATCATTTATTATATTAATTTTTTTATATACACCATACCTAGCATGTCTCCTAAAGCATTGTCCATTACTGAACTAAATTTAAATTTTAGATATCTATATACTTTATAATTTCTAGTACACATAGTTACCATCTACCATACTAATAAACAAGTATTAACAACATACCCTTCATGTAATGACTCTAGCGCACTCAAGACTTTAAGTCCCTTTACTTCTCCTCAACTCACTCTCTCGAATATAATGCATCTAAGCAATACCTTTACGTATGCCATTTCACAACTATTCCCTCATATACTACCACTCTTAGCTCATCACCTCATAGTTTCCCTTCTCATTCCAAATACTATTAATTACCCTAAAATAATTAAACTCAACACTTGCTACCAAGATAATACTGTCTCTAATCAAATTTATATACTAACAATAATCTACCACACTGAGGGACTGTCCTCACTCGTCATAAACTACATAAATCCATTACTCTTATATCTATACTATGGTTAAATCTTTCAAACCCTCCTTTTTTTATATATAATATTACTCTCATGCCAAATCTTCTATCTACCTAAATTCACTCTCAAACTCTTACAGATTATCGCCCACACAGAATCACCAATAATCATCCGCATAATAAAATAGGTAGGCATCACCTCCAATATATATACTCTTTCCATTCTCTAATCATATCTAACACTAATATTTCTGCTCACATCCCCTACCTTCGAATTACTGTATTAACTATTTTATATACCCATCTCATATATATTACACATACTTGAATAAACCAAAGGAGATCATAAACACTACCCTTGTGATCTCACACTCCTCTAGTCTATTAATCTACTAAATCTCATAATCCACCATTGTCATACCATTTATTTCTTACATACACTAGTGCGTGTGTCTCGACTGTGCTGTGCATTGTAGTCGATTGAGTTTTGTGATTCCTTGTCCATAGAAGCTACCACAACACCATATATCACTACTGATTACCTAGTCGATAAGTCTCTCCAGCTTTGAGTGTTACGTCTCGTGGCGATACGTGCTTGATTGTAAAATCTCAATAATACCTCTAATAATAGAGTTTATTCTTTACTATACTACATGAATTCTTAGCGTCCAAATCTTTGTAATCTCTCAAATTGTGTAAAAACTATTTTTTTGATACATCCAATACAACAATAACCTACTCTCTGCCAACATCCTAAATAAATTCCACTCTCCTTCATGAGCTTACTATCAACGCAAACACACAGTTCACTTCAGTCAATACTACGACACTACATCTTTTTCAATCAATAAGATAACCTAGATGAAATATTAACAAACTCACTTACGAGACAAAGATCCATTTCCTCACATCTCTCAATCCTCTCCATAATAATATCTTCACTATTGCTCTATACTCAATTTCTCCCTTTCTCTTCCTTACATGGTACAAGCACCTCAGATTAGTGAAAATAGAGTTTTAAGTCGGGTACTATACCAGTCTACTGCCTGACGCTCTATATTTCCATCTGGAGGACAACAGTAGTACTAGGACCATAAACGCGTGTTATTACGAAGGAGAGCGGTCCAAAGTCCTTAGTCAAGAATCACATGCGAGTCGCCTCCTCCGCTCCCAAATTAGTAATCTCATGGATAGTTGCGGGGCACATGGGGAGTGAATGGGTATAATGCGATTATTTACCTATGCAGAATTTATATAACCAAAGTGTCTCAAGCATAATAATCCTAACACTTTCTAGGCTCCTATTTCTCTCTCTTTTATCATATAAACTAGCCATTTGCATCACCCCTAAATAATGACAACTAATTACTTCCTAATAGCATCATATTTCTAAAACTCATTCCATCACATATTATTCCACTATAATACACTCTAATTACATTATACTGAATAATATATTGAGTGAGAGATAGCAGATTATGGAAGTGTTTCTTGTCTACATCTTCCTCCTTTCTTACATTCTCTTTTATCATCAGTTTTACAATATAATGACACATCCCAATTTCTATTTATAATTCTAGCAGATTCCTTTTTATTACATTCTTAACCTTTTCGCGTACTTCCTTACAGAAGTAGCTTCCTTTAATTATACTTCTCATTTGATTAATGTATCCTTTACATATCATCTACTATCCATTCCAATACATGTCCATTTAACCTTATTTAGTTTTCTCAAATTAAATCTAATCATTTATAGTAATTTCTTTTCCTCTCCTTATTTAATTCCAAGCTATCTTCTTCTATTTGAACTTCATCATTTGCTGATTTATTAAGTACATTTAACTCACCGCTTCTTTTTTACACTTTAAACCGTATTCTATCAACCTCTTCATTATTTTCCACCATATTCGACTTGTAATAAATTATATCTCATACTATATCGTAATTGATTTAGCATCATTCCACTACACTTCCTTTTCTTTATACTTTATCTATCTAATGTGTTTTCCATATACATCTCTCAGCCCAATTGTTCAGATCAACTCTTGACTATCTTTTTATTCTAAAGCACTCCTGTGATTTTTTATATGATTCGAGCAGTTTAATAAAATTGATACTTATCCTTATTGCCTGTTCATTTAAACTTCTCACTCTTAATATCTAGTGATTACTACTTACTCATTACCTCAATATTCCATCCTTCTACCTTCTGTTCCTACCTCAACTCACACTCCCACCTACTAACTTACATATTTTTCAACACTATTAGAAAACTAAAGTATAATGATCGATAATTCCATTCCATATTAACCACCCTCGACTGATATATCTAACCAACTTCTCAACCTACCATACTTCATATACACTTACCTACCCTTATCTCAACTTCAACACAAAAATTCAATTCATACAATTTTTCTGATTCTCAAATTGCTTTTTCTCACTTACCTTAACCAACTACTATAAGTAATAATATTAAATTAGTGAATAACTCTATTGATAGTTTATAAAGTAAATAATTAAGTATAACTTAATACACATCATAACCTCTATTCTCTCTATATACAGGCAAATATACTACAACTTACAACTCTATATATCCCTACCATTTCATCATTCTACTACCTACACTCCCAATAAACTCACATGTATAATTTATAATTATAATTCATATCCTAATGAACCAAAGTTTGATACTACAAAGTTACTTCAATATCAAACCCATTCAGGAATTTCCCCTCCAAAACTCAAATAATACAAATCAAGATCTAGATGAACTTTTCTCGCCTGTAACCTTGAAATCCATGAATAGAATTCATTACAAGATTTATTAATTCCACCTCATAAAATAAATATTTAGATCATCTCGTTTTATTCCACTTCACCTCAAAGAGATGGAGACCTCAATAGCTCGTTAATGATTTTCATCACTAATCCATCACATATTTCTTGACCTTTCTCAAACTGTAAATAACCAGATGACCTAGTAAATTCTTTGACTACTCCACACGAACAGAAATGGTATAAACCATGAGACGATACTCGTGCATTACCAACTCACCGTCACAAAATATGGCAAACTCCTTCTCTCCCTCTCTCATTCATTCCACACCATTCATCGCACTAACATTTCATACAACCTACACCATCAAATACCACTATTATTTATTACACCGTTTCCTGTATTATCTTTGTTTCAGTCACAGCTAACATAATATTTGCTCCACTTTATTCATATAAATAACACCATCATCCTCTTTCTCCCTTATATATATCTCTACTCAACAATTTATCCTCTAAACATCTCATGTATACTCACATATACTGCAATTTCATTAACCAATTTCGCCGAAAAAAATTTAGATAAATAGGTGTATTTATATACTGAGTGTATCATACTGACCATCTACGAGCCTGTACATTTAAGCATTTACCTAGCTAAGAATAAGTGAGTATATAGATTGAGGTACAGCCAATCCTAAACTACTACCCGTTCCTATAGTCTCGGCTTTCTAAGACACGCTATCATAGTATATAAGGACATTACGTGATTGCGGGCTATAAATCACTTTCTTACCCCCATGACACATATGAGGTAATATATATGTATAAGTTAAGTAGGAGTAGATGTTCTGTAAAATGTTATCATATGAAGATGGTGAATGTGTTTATGATCATTATGTTAGTAATAAATGAGTGCGTCTATATATATATTAAATATATGTAATATATGAGTATTGCCTTGTATGAAGTGTGGGATAAGTGTTGTTAGCTTATGGTGAGGGGGGTAGTAAATAAAATTTATTATATATATATTTTATATATGAACTGAGCAAATAGAGATGAGATAAGTCATATATACGCCACTCATTAAATATATGTAATTCTCAATTACACTTGGGATATCACAATTGAAATGCAGCCACGAACAACTGGAAACGGTAAGTATTTTTGAGTATTTATCTTTATATTATGTATTATATACTTTGTTTGAGTCAGAAAGAGAAAGAGCTTCCTTATTATGAGTGGTAATATATCATTGTTCTATTATTATTACCTACTCTTCTCCTCTTCTCCTCTCTCTCATCTACTTCTCTCTCTCTCTCTACTACTCTATTCTCTTACTCATCTCTTCATCTTTACTCATCTCTTCTCTTCTCTCTCTTCTTCTCTCTTTCTCTCTATTACTATATTACTCTATCTTACTACTCTCTTACTCTATTAACTCTATTATATATTCCTGTACAGTTTCTCGTAATTTCTCTGTTAGAACTCTCTTCCTCTCTCTCTATCTGTCTAATCCAATCCTCTCTTTTTCAACTGCTACCTCCAAGCGTGGAAAGAGATCATTGTATTGAAGTGAAATCTAATTGGGAAAACCTACCTCTCGATACCCAAAAACGTGGTTATTAAAGATGAAATTTAAACATAAATTCGAAACTCGATTAAACTATGTCATTGTGTGTGGAATCATCATGAGATCCATATGTGTTAGAATGAGCTTTAAAATATTCGAAATGAAAGTCATAACAACGAGGAACACAGAGATCAAGCGGAGATTTTCAAGATATATTTGGATCTGATCCTATCCTTTGTTAATTTTTTGTCTCTATCTTTTAATCGCCAAATAATGCCACACGTAGATTGATTTTTATTATTTTATTAATTAAATAATAAATTTACAATCATATAAATGTGTAGATCATAATTCTTATTATAGAAACAAGCTGTGATGAGTGTATTAACTACAATATTTAGAACTTAAGAAGATTATAAAACTCAGTCCATATATTAATTGAAAGTAATTTGAGGTGAATAAGTATTAATGATGTATGTTGAATAGTATTGAAGAAGATCGTTTTAATATAGATACTTATATCCATATTACTTACGATATTTAATAACTAAAGCTTGTAGAAGCATGAATATGATATGAGTGCCCGAAGGGACAAGAGGATCATTTCTTTCAATTTTCGTATTCATCATTGATAAGTATAATGAGTTTTATCCTTTGGCAACGGGTCTATAGAAGGTTTTTAAGATTTATTTACTTCATCTAGATATCAGAGCTCACTTGCGAGCGTGAAGAAGCACTTTAAATTGTATAGAACCTCATTTTCCACAGTTGCATAAAAGACCGTAACTGGTTTATCCATTTTTTGAACATCTTGAGACACAAATTCTGGAAACTTGAGTTATATATTCCTAGAGAGATTTTTAACTTCGGAAAGGAGCTCTGATTTCTTTTTAATAAGGATAAGGGTTCAACTTTTTGCTCGGGCTGAGGCCTATTATATACCCCACATAAAAATTGTATTTCTTAAAGAATATATCATATTCAGAATAAATATTCACGGGTAATAATTTTACAGCCAGATTTTGTCTCCATATATAAACCAAACTGTGAGTAGTGAGCATTTTATGCCCTCTAAAACGCTCATTTTCGTGAACGGTTTTACTGTTGACTGTAGTCATTCTTTTCAGTCTAAGTATCAGTCTCCATTTTTCTGAGCGTGAATCAGTACTTTTAAATTTATAAAGAACCTTTATTATTCCACAGTGATATGCTATTATAAAGTCACTAGTAATCTATATTTATATCCATCTATTTTTAACACTTATTGAGACATAATCTGAACTTGAAGTTAAATATTCACTATCAGAGAAGATTTTATTAAAACTTCGGAAAAGAGCTCTTAATTTCTTATTTATAATATAGATATCGAATTGAGTGTTACATAAATCTCTGGCTCGGACCTGATTCCCCTAATTTTCACTTACCATCATAAAAATGGACATTAATTAATTTCGGTGAGTTTCAAACCGATTTTGACCACTATTAAATATAATAAACTATGTTAGCATTTATTGCCGCTTCATAAAACGCTGTTTTCGTGACGTATGTATTTTTTCTGTGTAATTGTGTATCATTTTCTTTCATCAGAAATTCTTATACAAATTTTTTCAAAATCTATTATGCTTTTGATCAATTTTTTCGATCATATCAAACTTTCAGAGAATTTATTTTATCGAAAATGTACTTCAACTTATAAAAATTAATGTCATACGATGGGTATTCCATATAACCTATAACTAAATAAATATACATATAGAAACATTTTACGATTATTTTCTCTGTAATTTTTTGTGCTCGGCGAGTTTAGTATAAATTTCCCAATAACCCATTTTTTTGTATTATATCTAGCGATTTGAATTAAAGTGAATAAAAATATTGAATATATTCATTTTTATTCTACTAATTATACTTAATCAACATCAAATAATTATTTCAAGGGCTTATGTCATACATATCAAGCTAAGATCAGCGATTCTATATATTATTACGTAGATAATTTTTTTGTTTACCCTTAAAATGAAATATATAAAAATATGAAGAAAATTCAAATAAAAATAATTTACTTTTATTTTGATGAAAATTTGATTTATATACAAGTAACAATAATTCCAAAAACTATTTTCTTTTCAAGAAACTAAACAAAAATCACTACAAAAAGTTGTTAGCAAAAAAACAGAATTCTAAAATGAGAACTGCGGAGTTGGT
>JABUQX010025162.1:0-18152 GCA_015478945.1 Trachelipus rathkii | reverse complement strand
AAATAATCTCATTATTCATTATTCACTTGACGAGTATGGATGTGGAGAAATTTACGTTCCGAAGTCCAGCTACATGTCTTGTAGCTGGGCCGACAGGCTGTGGTAAAACTTTCTATTATTAAATATTTTAAAGAAAATGGAGATTTTTGAGCATGCCCCTGTAAAAATAATATGGTGTTATAATGTTTACCAGGAAAAATTTAAGGATAATTCAAAGATGTGTTCAATTTCATTCATGAAGGCACTATACGATATTAAGAATTCGTTGAATAACTATAGCATTCGCCACAAATTATTGTATTAGATGATTTAATTCACATTGAATTTGGAAATAGCAGAAGCGTTCACAGTTTATTCTCACCATCATCTCGGTGTTTTTCATAACACAGAATATTTTTCATCAAAGCAAGCATATGCGAAGTGTTTCTTTAAACACTCAGTATTTACTGTTGTTTGGGCAGAGAAGAGACATGAGTCAATTAAATGTTTGGCAACTCCAAATGTTTCCTTCAAAGGAAAGAGTTCTTAAAGTATATAAAGAGGTTACTTCGAATCCCCACGGTTATTTGATGTGTGAACTTCACGGCCAAAAAATCGTACAGAGTGTTTCTTCCGTACAAACATTCTAACCCTATGAAGATAGAAACTGTAAATACATAACCTGAATAATATGCTCCTAGTTGCAAAGTATTTACCTCTTATAAAAAAATTTAAAAAGCTGAAACCATCTGAAAAACGTAAACTAATTAGCGAGGATGAGAAATTCATCCAGTGTGTATATGAAGTCTGTTTAAATCTTATAAAAGGAAATGTTCCTTTAAACAGACCTCAGAAAGTAAAGCTACGGCGTTATAGAAACATCATTAAAAAACTCTCCCTCAACATAAAAAATCTGAAAAATAAAAAGAAGTTACTACAGAGAGGAGGAGGGGTATTCCTTCCATTACTCTTCTCCGTTATAGCTCCACTGATAACTAAGTGGTTGTCCCCATGATGAAGAAGGTTGCTGTACTCCATGAATAAATGCAAAAAAAAAAGAAAAAATGGGGGAAAAAAATTTTATTAAAAATAAAAAAAAATTAACACGCAAATCTGTTACAAGAAAAATTTCAAGTTTTTCCTCAGATCAGCATCACAACCTCTATATGAACAGCTATTACCACGCACTGTGCAAAATCCACAGTCACAGTTTTATCATTCACAACCTCAATATATGCAGATATTACCACACAATGCATTGGCCTTACAACCTCTTTCACTTCAACAACAACAGTTGCACCAACAGAATCCTTATATTGTGAACGACTCATTATCTTTTCAGCAGCCTCTACCTCCCAGCTTATATGATCCTAAAGCTGAACAGATAGCCAATTACGAGAAAGAAGTGTACAGGATATTAAATCCAGACATTAACATCCATGAGAAACGTATCTTATACCAAGATGCCATACAAAAATTGATAGATCTTAAAGACTTGCATCTACATCCACCACTGCGTAACCCGCTACCCGATGATGTAGATATTCCTAATGAAGTAAAACTTGAAGTGAAGAATGAAGATAAATTTAAAAATATCCTAGAGGAGAGCTTACCTATTAGAGTGCGTAAATCAGGAATAGCTTTATATAATATTTTAAAAGAACAATTATTTTTGAATGAAGCAGAGCAGATCGTAATTGATGATGAAATAGTTAAAGGATCAAATATTGTGGATTTGATAGCTGATCTCTCATGTAACTGGAAGAAAGGCCCTGTAAAAGGATGGAATGAGATCAAACAAGAACTTCAGACTATTAATTTTCCCAGAACTTTAATCTTAAATACACAACGATTAGCAGATTTGGATAATATCCCAAAGATGCCAAGACCTGATTCAAGTCCCTCAGGCACTTCTTACGCTTCAGATAAATTTAAACGTGTTACCGAGAGGAAAGAATTAGAAAAACGCCTATAATAAAGCTATTGGAACTATAATCGTAATTATGTAATTATCATATAATATATTTATTTAGTTGCAATGCTTGTATATAAATAAATATGTTTATTTTTAGACCTTTTTTCTTAACCCTTTTAACTTTAATAGCACATTTTGGTACATACTATATATATTATATATATATATATTTATATATATATATATATTATATATATATACTATATATAAATATATATATATATATATATATATAATATATTATATTATATATATATATATATAATATATATATATAATATATATATATATTTATATATATAAATAATATATATATATATATATATTATATATTATATATATAAATATATATATATAGTATATCTATATTATATTATATATATTAATATATATATATAGTATATATATATATATATATATATATATATATATATATAGTAATATACTATATATATATATTATATTATATGCGTGTACATGTGGGTCAGTACCCAACATGGAGGAGAAGGGGTATTGATAAAGTATTACTTGCAATCTGAGGAACAAAATAAAGTTTGGGGTTTCAGTAGGTTTGCTTTAAGGTATCCTAATATTGAGAAAAAAGAGTTAAAAGCATATTTAGGAGGGTGAAGAGGCATTTACTCTACATAAACCTGTAAGAAAAAAATTTCCTACGCGGAAAACCATATCTCTGCAGCTCGATAGTGTATGGCAATTAGATTTATCGGAAATGATTAAATATAGTTCTTATAAGGAAGGATTTCAATACATACTTTTTACTATTGACGTATACTCTAGATACTTGTGGTTGAAAACCCTTAAAGATAAAAAGATCAGCTACAGTTGCAGCTGCAGTACTTGAAATTATTAGAGGTTGAACTAAGGGCTTGCCTAAAGATCTGGACAGATTCAGGAATGGAATTCAAGGGTCGAGAGTTTCAGGAGCTGACTTGGGAGTATGGTATAAGCTATTACAATACCTTTTCCGTAAACAAAGCGGCTATAGTTGAAAGAGTGCAGCGTACTATTAAAGAACGCATGCATAGGTATTTTACTAAAATGAATACTTTTAAATATATTGATATACTGGACGATCTGGCTTATTCTTATAACAGGTCTTACCATAGAACTATAAAGACAACACCTTTAGAAATGTCAAAAACTAGAGGCCATCGAACACATCTGTATGAAAAAGAAAACAAAATAAAAGATAATTCAGGAATAAAGGTGAATGACTATGTAAGAGTATCTCGAACAGAAGAAAGATTCAGAAAGGGGTATGAAGCCGGATGGTCTACAGAAGTTTTTAAAGTGCACAATCCGTCCATTCCGTAGTGATAGTTTAAAGTTATATATCTGGAGGATTTTAGATGGTGGAAAAAAAAAAAGGCGGGTTCTATACAACAAGAATACAAAAAGTAAGGTTCAACCCTTAAACTCACGAATATAAAATTGAAAAGATATTAGCTACGAGAGGTAAAGGAAAAAATAAGCAGTTACTTGTGAAATGGAGGGGATATCCTGCTAAGTTTAATACTTATATAAAAGCAAGTGAAGTTAAGAATCATTAATCAGTTGTCATTATAATCATGGAGAGTGTAGATCACTTTTATTTAACTCTCCCTTCTTCAGCCTCCTTGGATTTACATCCTGATAATAAACTCTCGGATTTTACAACTGTGTTAATGAATCCTTTACAACTTAAAAGAGAGGAATACGAAGTAGGATTATGTGAAATGATATTAAATACGGACATAGAAAATTTACCTCACAATCTATTCTGGATGGTGGTGTACAGAAGTGTAGAATGTGTTGAAACTATATTACAAGTGGAAGATACTCGTTATCTGAAAAGGACTACAATTGCTACAAAGCTGAATACGACTACATTTGGTACAAAAGAATACTTCTTTGAAGAATTTGCTCTGCGGAGGGCATATTTTAAATCGGTGCCTGCTATTTTTAGTTATTTAAACGATCTCTTTGATATGAGTTTTATGTGTAAGGACTTGGTTTACAAAACTGATATGCGTACCTATGAAGATAAAGTAATAATATCTTTAAGATCTAAAGTAAGTGTAAACCTGCGAGACCGTGACATGTTTTTTCTCGAACGATCACCATGGCAGCGTAAACATATACGTAAGCGGTATGGTGAGCTGGATATACTTCATGATATCCCTACTATGTTGAAGAGGGTTATACTATCTGTGGAGAATAACCCCATGACTCCTCATGAACAAAAAGATGAAGCAGATCGAGTACTGCATTATACATGTACCCCATCCGAGATGCTCAATCCCCGCAGGTTATGGCTTATGTTATATACAAATATAATTGATTATCAATATGTAGGTAATACTAAAGCTCCTTTATTAAGAGTAGTATATTTTCCCAAAGAGAGTAAAGTAAAACATTCCCTAATGTTCATTATCTACCTCTGAATAGATCAAATTTTGACTCTGTACGCGTGCATATAAAAGATGTAGAAGGAAATCCCTTCCCCTTTACATACGGCGCATTGTTATGCAAAGTTCATATTAGAAAGAAACAGATGCAGTAATTACAGCATAATGGATTATATATAAGAGGTGTAGTCAGATATATTTTTTTCATTCATTAACATACTCTCACAGTGTAAAGATAGTAAAAGAAAGACACTCCTGTAATAATGGACGAAGAAAGGGTATTCAGAGGATCAAAAATGCAGAGGAGGTATGGCCTTGGTGGATTTTTTGCCAAGCTATGGAGAAGTGCAAGGCCTCTACTCAGGCGAGGTGGGGAATATATAGGTAAAAAAGCTATAAGAACAGGTTTGCATACTATTCAAGATATTGCTGCAGGAAATAATCCTCGTACAGCATTAAAAAGACGTATTGCCGATGTTTCAGATGAGATGTTGGATGATGTTAAGCGTAAAATAAAACGTAAAATGTCAGGTCAAGGTCGAGGGACCAAGAAGATTGTCATAAAGAAAAAGACTAAGCGGAAAAAAACTCTAAAGAAAAAATGTATTGATGTATTTGCTATTTAATTACTAACTGATAACTTTTATACGAGGTGTGTATTACTGTATATAAGTAATGTTTTTCATGAAAATGTTCATTATACGACCAGAACTCGCACATACAAGATGCAATTCCTTCATCCTTCTAGTCCTGATTGTTGTAAGAGTGAATTGGATCTCTTCTCCATGAACCCTACACAGATTAGCGTTAGCGATTCCAACTTTATCAGTATTAATCCTATGCATTCAATTACCAATACAGATGTTCCTCTAGAGTTCAATATTCCAGGCACTTCTGATCAATACCTAGATCCCCAGTAAATCAATAGAGGTGTTACATAGCAACAAGGGGATTAGTATGCTTTTGTTTTACTGCTTTAACTCATATGTTTTACTGCTTTAACTCACATGCTTTACTGCTTTAACTCATATATTTATTAACATTATGTTTTCTTTTATATTTTTTATTTTTATTAATTTTTATTTTGCTTAATACTTTTTATTTATTGTTATTTTTATTATTATTATTATATTTATTTCTATTTTTATTTTGTTTTATTACTTTTTATTTAAAATTTGTAATGTAAGAAAAAACACACGCAGTGTCTGTTATATAAACATTTTATTTTAATAAAATTGTACGAAATTTTATTAAAAACATATACTTTACTGCTTTACAGCTTTAATTAATCTCATTATTCATTATTCACTTGACGAGTATGGATGTGGAGAAATTTACGTTCCGAAGTCCGGCTACATGTCTTGTAGCTGGGCCGACAGGCTGTGGTAAAACCTTTCTATTATTAAATATTTTAAAGGAAATGGAGATTTTTGAGCAAGTCCCTGTAAAAATAATATGGTGTTATAATGTTTATCAGGAAAAATTTAAGGAATATAAAGATGTGATTCAATTTCATGAAGGCATATACGATATTAGATCGTTGGATAATATACATGGCCATAAAATTATTGTATTAGATGATTTAATGCACAAGTTGAATTTGGAAATAGCAGAAGCGTTCACAGTTTATTCTCTTCATCTAAATATCTCGGTGTTTTTCATAACACAGAATATTTTTCATCAAAGCAAGCATATGCGAAGTGATTTTTTAAACACTCAGTATATACTGTTGTTTGGGCAGAGAAGAGACATGAGTCAAATTAATGTATTGGCAACTCAAATGTTTCCCCTTCAAAGGAAAGAGTTCTTAAAAGTATATAAAGAGGTTACTTCGATCCCTCACGGTTATTTGATGTGTGAACTTCACCCAAAAAACTCGTACAGAGTGTTACTCCGTACCAACATTCTACCCTATGAGATAGAAACTGTATACATACCTGAATAATGAGTGCTCTAGTTGCAAAGTATTTACCTCTTATAAAAAAATTTAAAAAGCTGAAACCATCTGAAAAACGTAAACTAATTAGCGAGGATGAGAAATTCATCCAGTGTGTATGTGAAGTCTATTTAAATTTACAGACCTCAGAAGGTAAAGCTACGTCGTTATAGAAACATCATTAAAAAACTCTCCCTCAACATTAAAAATCTGAAAAATAAAAAGAAGTTACTACAGAGAGGAGGAGGGGTTTTCCTACCTTTACTTTTCTCCGTTATAGCTCCACTGATAACTAAGTGGTTGTCCCATGATGAAGAGGTTGCTGTCCTTCGCATATAATGAGTATGCAGAAAATGAAAGTAATAATAATACAGCATCTGTACAGAATTCAGTTCCTCAGATCAGCATTCACAACCTCTATATGAACAGCTATTACCCACGCACTGTGCAACATCCACATCACGTTTTATCATTCACGAACCTCATATATGCAGCTATTACCACCAATGCATTGGCCCTTACAACCCTTTTCACTTCAACAACACAGTTTGCACCAATCAGAATCTTATATGTGAACGACTCATTATCTTTTCAGCAGCCTCTACCTCCCAGTTATATGATCCTAAAGTTGAACAGATATCCAATTACGAGAAAGAAGTGTACAGGATATTAAATTTAGACATTAACATCCATGAGAAACGTATCTTATACCAAGATGCCATACAAAAATTGATAGATCTTAAAGACTTGCATCTACATCCACCACTGCGTAACCCGCTACCCGATGATGTAGATATTCCTGATTTACGCACTCTAAATAGGTAAGCTCTCGCTCCTAAGGATATTTTTTAAATTTTGATCTTCATTTTTTCAACTCAAGTTTACTTCATTAGGATATCTACATTCACTCGGGTAGCGGGTTACGCAGTGGTGGATGTAGATGCAAGTCTTTAAGATCTATCAATTTTTGTATGGCATCTTGGTATAAGATACGTTTCTCATGGATGTTAATGTCTAAATTTAATATCCTGTACACTTCTTTCTCGTAATTGGCTATCTGTTCAACTTTAGGATCATATAAGCTGGGAGGTAGAGGCTGCTGAAAAGATAATGAGTCGTTCACAATATAAGGATTCTGTTGGTGCAACTGTTGTTGTTGAAGTGAAAGAGGTTGTAAGGCCAATGCATTGTGTGGTAATATCTGCATATATTGAGGTTGTGAATGATGAAACTGTGACTGTGTGGATTTTGCACCACAGTGCGTGTAATGCTTGTTTCATATAGAGGTTGTGATGCTGAATCTGAGGAACTAAATTCTGTACAGATGCTGTATTATTATACTTCATTTTCTCATACTCATTATATGGAAGTACAGCAACCTTCTTCATCATGGATACAACCACTTAGTTATCAGTGGAGCTATAACGGAGAAGAGTAATGGAAGGAATACCCCTCCTCCTCTCTGTAGTAACTTCTTTTTATTTTTCAGATTTTTTATGTTGAGGGAGAGTTTTTTAATGATGTTTCTATAACGACGTAGCTTTACCTTCTGAGGTCTGTTTAAAGGAACATTTCCTTTTATAAGATTTAAACAGACTTCACATACACACTGGATGAATTTCTCATCCTCGCTAATTAGATTACGTTTTTCAGATGGTTTCAGCTTTTTAAATTTTTTTATAAGAGGTAAATACTTTGCAACTAGAGCACTCATTATTCAGGTATGTATACAGTTTCTATCTCATAGGGTAGAATGTTGGTACGGAGTAACACTCTGTACGTGTTTTTTGGATGAAGTTCACACATCAAATAACCGTAAGGGATCGAAGTAACCTCTTTATATACTTTTGAGAACTCTTTCCATTGAAGGGGAAACATTTGAGTTGCCAATACATTAATTTGACTCATGTCTCTTCTCTGCCCAAACAACAGTAAATACTGTGTGTTTAAAGAAACATTTCGCATATGCTTGCTTTGATGAAAAATATTCTGTGTTATGAAAAACACCGAGATATTTAGATGGTGAGAATAAACTGTGAACGCTTCTGCTATTTCCAAATTCAATTTGTGCATTAAATCATCTAATACAATAATTTTGTGGCGATGTATATTATCCAACGATCTAATATCGTATATGCCTTCATGAAATTGAATCACATCTTTATATTCCTTGAATTTTTCCTGATAAACATTATAACACCATATTATTTTTACAGGGACTTGCTCAAAAATCTCCATTTCCTTTAAAATATTTAATAATAGAAAGGTTTTACCACAGCCTGTCGGCCCAGCTACAAGACATGTAGTCGGACTTCGGAACGTAAATTTCTCCACATCCATACTCGTCAAGTGAATAATGAATAATGAGATTAATTAAAGCTGTAAGCAGTAAAGTTATATGTTTTTAATAAAAATTTTTCGTACAATTTTATTAAAATAAAATGTTTATATAACAGACACTGCGTGTGTTTTTTCTTACATTACAATTTTTAAATAAAAAGTAATAAAACAAAATAAAAATAGAAATAAATATAATAATAATAATAAAAATAATAATAAATAAAAAATATTAAAACAAAATAAAAATAATAAAAATAAAAAATATAAAAGAAAACATAATGTTAATAAATATATGAGTTAAAGCAGTAAAGCATGAGGAAAAGCAGTAAAACATATGAGTTAAAGGAGGCAAAAAGTTAAAGCAGTAAAACAAAAGATACTAATCCCCTTGTTTCTATGTAACCTCTATTGAATTTTACTGAATTTACTGCTTAAGGTATTAATGTTTAATAAATATGAGTTGAGTAAAGCAGTAAAAGCATATGAGTTAAAGCAGTAAAACAGTAAAACAGTAAAACAAAAGCATACTAATCCCTTTGGTGTTAGGTAACACCTCTATTGATTTACTGATTTAACTGCTTTAAAAGTATGTAAATTGTTAATAATTATGACAGTTAAAAGCAGTAAGCCATATGAGTTAAAAGCAGTAAACAGTAAAACAAAAGCATTAATCCCCTTGGTGCTAGGTAACACCTCTATTGATTTACTGATTTACTGCTTTAAGGTATGTAATGTTAATAAATATATGAGTTAAAGCAGTAAAGCATATGAGTTAAAGCAGTAAAACAGTAAAACAAAAGCATACTAATCCCTTTGGTGTTAGGTAACACCTCTATTGATTTACTGATTAACTGCTTTAAGGTATGCAAAGTATATGTTTTTAATAAAATTTCGTACAATTGTAGTAAAATGAATGACTCATAGTATATTTGAAAAGAAATCCTTTGAATAGTTACATTGATATCATATTTTTTGTTCGCTCGTTCGAGCGGTAAATATTATTGCGTCTGCGGACGCACGCGGCTGCGGTTACGCGGAAATATTGCTCCTGCGGGCGCACGCGGCGGCGGATACGCGGTAATATTGCGCCTGCGGGCGCACGCGGCGGTTTCGCGACGGGGCTCACCTGCGGACGCGGACTCGGAAACGTTTGCGGTCACTGTCTCAAATGTGTAACTCTTTAGATATATATTCTGTCGTGCTATAAGTGTTAGAAAAAGACTAACTCATAGTAGGAAGCATCCTAGCAACTTGTAATATACACCGACAATCGATTCCTCATACCTTTTAACCTAGGGGTAGACACCCATATTATGGCTATTCTAGGCTCAGGGGAGGCTAGAAAAGGCTTGAAAAAAGTGGCACTCAGTTGGCACTATGTGGCACTCACTTGGCACTATGTGGCACTCACTTGACACTTATTGGCACTCACTTGGCACTCATTGGCACTCATTGGCACTCACCTGGCACTCACCTGGCACTCATCAAATACTCATAGAACACTAATAGAACACTCCTAGACCATCCTTGCGGTTATTGGGAACCATCAAAATGTACTGAACCATCAAAATATACTGAACCATCAATAATGCTGAGTCATCAAAGATGTCATCATCAAAGTTGAGCCATCAAAGATGAACCGGCAAAGATGACGTCATCAAAGTTGAGCCATCAATAATGCTGAGTCATAAAAGTTGAGCTATCAAAAGCTGAGCCATCAAAGCTGAGCCATCAAAGTTGAGCCATCAAAGTTGAGCCACCAAAGTTGAGCTATCAAAGTTGAGCCATCAAAGCTGAGGCATCAAAGCTGAGGATGACAAGAGTAAGTGTGTGTGTGTGTGTGTGTGTGTGTGTGTTTGTGTATGTGTTTGTTTGGGTATGTAGCGGCAGATGTGACCGCGGATGGAAATAAGTTAGGACAGATCCATACAGGTCAGATACCTACATGACCTCATATGTTAGCACAGTTTACCTACCAAAGGCAAGGTGGCAGGTATCTGGATGAGCTCAAGATAATCCCTACTAATCCCTTACGAACCTTTAAGAATGGTCAATTTTTAAGAATGGTCAATTTCAGAACTTGATACGATATCAAGGCCGAAATATCAAGGCCAAAACATCAAAAAACGGGCTAAGCCCCTAAAGGGGGCCAAAAATAGGGGGCGCTACGTACAACGGTTGCTCCGCAACCGTTTGGCGCCAAAAATGTCAAGGCCAAAAAAGGTCAAGGTCATACAAGGAAGCATTCTAGCACCTTCTAATACACACTAATCGATTCCCCGTACCTTATAACATAGGGGTAGACACTAATATCGGGTGTATTCTATCATATAGGTCGGCACGTGCTAGAAGCTAGAAACAGGTGCACTTTTGCAGTTTTGCGGTTTCTAGCATAGGTTCGAAAACTATGTGATACTACTAATAATAAAAAATAAATGAAATAATAAAAATAAATGAATAAATAAATAGGACAAAAAAATGAATAAGTAAAATTAAATAAATAAATAAAAATAAAAATAAAATAAGTAAAATCAAATAAATTAAATATATATATATATATATATATATATATATATATATATATATATATATTAATATTATATATATATATATATATATATATATATATATATATATATATATATATATATATATATATATATATATATATATATATATATATATATATATTATATATACACATATTAAGATGATAATATAAATATATAAACATATATATATAATATAATGCAAAAAATATATAATAATATATATATGTAGTATATAATATATATGCTATATTATATATATATATATATATATATTATATATATATATATATATATATATATATATATATATAGTATATATATATATATATATATATATATATATTCTATAGATAATATATATCTATATTAAATATAATGTATATATATGTATTAAATATATATCATATATATATAATATATATATATATCATATATATTATAATATATATATATATAATATATATATATATATATATTATATGTAAATATAATATATATATATATATATATATATATATATATATATATATAAAAGTAGCAAGGGGTGGAACACCAGCAGCAAAAATGTTGCAAACCGCAAACCCCGAAGTTGAAGCGGAGTTGCAACAGATACCGGATGTTGCCAAAGCAACATTATGCCAACATTCGTTTTTTTAGTGCTTAATAGTCAAAAAAAGGGTACTGAAAGTCGGTTATACGAATGTAAGGTCCCTGGAAAGATAATTTTCTGGCTCTTTAACCTGTCCTGGGTGGTTTTAAATCCCCCAAAAGGGTTTTTGTGGTTCCTAGAGGGTTTTTTAAAATGATCGGTAGATTATTTCTGATGTTTTTATTCGATTATATGGAGGTCTTTTACCCCTAAATGATTTTTAATCGTCTTTCTATGTGTTCTGGTTGGTTTAATACATTGGAAAAATAAATAATCGAAGAAAATAATTACTATAATTACACATTCGATAATTCGGGTTAGTTTACAGATGTAAGAGGCACTAAGCACATTCCATAGTTATAACCATGTAAGGGGGTCGTAGCTCGTAACTACGAACACGGCCCCCGGCAGTGTGTGTCTCGAGCACACACATCGAAGTGTAATGTGTGGATAGTGATGGACAATGACATCCGCATCCGCATTTGCGGAACATCCGCATCCGCATCCTCACTTAACGGCACATCCGCATCCGCATCCGCATCCTCTTTTGAAAATTGAGGATGTTAAGGATGTTTTCTACATTTGATTTTGATTAAATGCATATGCAATAAATATTATTTGGCATCTTTATCATGGGATTTTATGGGAATAATGTGTGTAATTTTGAATTTCGATTCAGTAATATAATATATATATATATATAATATAATATATATTATATATATTTTATATATTTATATATATATATATATATATATTATATATATATATATATATATATATATATATATATATATATATATATATATATATATATATATATATCTATATATATATATATAAATATAATATATATATATATATATTATTATATTTTAATATTAATATAAATGGAAAAAAAAAAAAAATAAGAGGAAAAAGCATAAATTTGGCAACATTTATTATAATGAACGTTTCGGGTATATAACGTTACACTATTATTAGAATCAGTGAAATAAAATAATATAATTTTATAACACAAAAATAAATAAAATGAACTGATATAAAACTGTATACAATGAATGAACACATATGTAAATTTAAAATAAATATATCACACGAAGAAAAGAACCTAAGATTGAGTTAGGTTTCATTTGTAGAGAAGGCGAAATGCAAACTGAAAGTTACGAAAATTTGTTTACAGTGAGAAAACAAAAAAACAAAAGTTACTTGGTTAGAATATAAATATAAATTAATGAGTGAAGAAGGGGATAGAAGACAAATCCTTATTTAATTCGGGTTTTAATTCAAAAATGTAGAGAGACTCAAGAATCTTTCTGTCGAGTTGATCATTGGCAGGGGATATTGAACTAAAAAATTTTTGTGCAATAGGGTGATTATTTTGAAAGGCATGATTGCGTTAGGAGGAGTTTTCTGGGGTTGTGATAGGTAAACCAGTTCTATAAGAAACTCCCCGGTGTTTCGAGATCTTCAAGTAAAGTTGAATTTCTGTTTTGCCCACGTACCGGACTGTTGCAGTCCGCACATTTATACAAATATACTAATGAGTACCTCATATGTAGAGTAAGAGAATCTATATGGCGGAAAAAATTTGAAATACTGTAGTTATTAATAGGAATGAAAATAAAGCGAGCAAAAGGAAAAGCATTGGATAGAGTGTGATTGAGAGTTTTCACAAGTTTTGCGGTGCTAGGAACGAAGAACGGAATTTTTAGATAGATAAGTTGTTTAGGGACGGTTGGGACTTGAAATTTAGGGCGGAAATGGTTATTAAGAAAGTCGTTTACTAGGTTTGAAATAGTGTTGTGAGGAAAGAGATTGCAAAAGACAAAATGGGACAAGTATTGTATTTCAAGGTGGAAAGACCACCATGAGGAGCTTAAGTTAAAGGTACGGAAAATTTTGCATTGTAGTGAAGACAGTTTGTATTTGGAGGGGAGAAAACTAAAAAAATTAAGAGCTAATGTAGTAGAGGAAGGTTTTCTGTATAAAGAGGTGGAGAAGGAACCATTGTTAAGAGTAATTAGGGTGTCAAGAAAGGGTAAAGAGTTATTTTGCATGTGTTCTACAGTAAAGAGGATGTTAGTATGTTGGTTGTTAAGATATTTTAAGAATAAAAGGGCATGAAGGGGATCCCGGAATATAACAAAACAATCATCGACATAGCGTCTATAAATAAGGGGTTTGAATTCAAGGGGGCAGTTCTCTAACCAAATTTGCTCATGAAAACATAAAAATGCTTTTGCGAAGGCTGGGCCGAATGGGGACCCCATGGCCATACCGTCAATTTGGGAGTATAGTTTCTGATCAAACAGAAAAACGGTGTCATCTGTGGCAAGGTTAAGGAGTTTGGTCAACTGAGATTTATTGATACTGTCAATAAGAGGGGCAGATCTAAAGAGATTGTCAGCAATAATGTTGATAGTTTCTCTGACGGGAATGTTGGTGAAAAGAGATTGAATATCGAAACTGGTCATGTGGTAGTTCGGAAAAGAGCAGGATGTAATGAATTTAACAAAATCAAAGGAATCTTTAATCCTGTATTGGTTAGAGGTGATAGGTTCTATGTAAGGGAGAATAAATTTAGCCAAGTTGTAGGAGAGGATGTTAATGGCTTAGAGAATGGGTCGAAGTGGAAGGTCAGGTTTGTGAGTTTTATGGAGGCCGTACAAAATTTATAAAAAATATAGCCTACATATTTGTATTTTTACAAAAATATACTATTAAGTATTAAATAAGGTAGATATTTATGCTTTGGAAGTATTCTTTGGCAAGCGGCAAAAAAGTATCTGTTTTTACTAGGTTCAGAGCCTAATTATTTAAGTCTGTTTAGGCTTTAGTATCATATTAATATGTTAGGTATATTATAATTATTATATTATTATTATTATCATTATTATTATTATTATTATTATTATATTATTATTATATTTATATTTATTATATATTATTATTATATTATTATTATTATTTATATTTATTATTATTATTATGTTATTAATTATTATTTATTATTATTATTATTATTATTATTATTATTATTATTATTATTATTATTATTATTATTATTATTATTATTATTATTATTATTATTATTATTATTATTATTATTATTATTATTATTATTATTATTATTATTATTATGGCACTACTCCTTTAAAAGGATGCTACATAAATAGGCATGATATCGAAATATCGCCGAACCCTAAGCGTCGAACCCTGCAGTGTCACGTGTTAGCTAAAACTCCAAGAGAAGGAGGGCCAGAGTTGCCAAAACTTATTTTTTATCATGATCTCGTGAAAATGTTAATTTAAAAACAAAATTTTTTTTAAGGGGCTCGAGCCGACGTTGGGACAGAAGGGGGACGAAGTCACCCCCGTCGTCCCCCGGTGAGGCCGAGAGAAACTTGACTCACTCCATCTCTGCGGTTTAATCTGGGGTATTCGTTTAGTTAAAAAAAAAAAAATGGCAACTCTGGTGCTCCATTGCCTTGAAATAATCGAAAAAAATCGATTGATTGATTAATCTAACCTTGAGGGTCTTTATCTTAAATCAACATAAAGGTGAAGTTAGAAGAGGAAACGACAGTAATGCCATTTTTATGCATTTATCTCTAAATGATCATATCGTCGATTGGGAAGGTGCAACTTTTTTATTTAAATCTACAGATAAAAATCTAAATCAATTACTGGAATCTTTTTTCATTTCTACTAAATGTAATTTCAATATATCTGAGGGATTTTTTAATTTTGATCAAATAACAAGAACATACCTATCTGAAAAAACTAAATTCTTAACATCATCTTAAGAAAAGTGAATCAATTTTTTGTCGCCTTTTGTTCTTTTACTTGTATGTAATTTTACTTTGTATTTTTAATGTTTATTTTTTATTAATTTTGTAAAGATTAAATTTTTTTTCAGTTAATTCTGAGGGGGAGACTAAGTTAGTAAGTCTCGAAACGTAAACTTCTTAATTTTTCTTAGAAAAAAAATTTAATTTGTCTGTTTATTCCTTAGTGGTTTTAAATTACTTTGTTCTTTACATTCATAGAGTTTGAATTGAAGTAAAAACTCTTTAAATATTATATATATATATATATATATATATATATATATATATATATATATATATATAATATATTATAATATATCTGAGGGTATATATAATATATATATATATAAAACAAAGAACATCTAGATATTTTTATTATTCAATAGGTCTAGAAAATATCCGAAATAATAATAATAATAATAATAATAATAATAATAATAATAATAATAATAATAATAATAATAATAATAATAATAATAATAATAATAATAATAATAATAATAATAATAATAATAATAATAATAATAATAATAATAATAATAATAATAATAATATCTCAATGATATTATTTTCAATTCTTCTTTAAAATTTTCCTAGTCTTTGACGTGGACTGTGGCTCAGTGGTAAAACGCTGAGCTCGTGAATTGGGACGAGTCACTTCTCAAATTGCTTCCCAATCCAAACATTAAATAAGAGGGTCGCAAATCGGCAAAGCCGATTCCAAGACACTTCTGAGAACTTTCGCATTCCGTAGTGTCGTCTGCGCCGTTCATATGCTGAAACTAGCATCCCTACGTCTTGCGTCATTTATGAAATGAAAGCTATTAAGCAAAAATCGTCTTGCGTCGTTCAAAAAGTTCACCAGGAACTCTCTAGAGTCGAAACCTCGACGTTCACTGAAAATCCTACGGCGTGACTGTTTCTCAGAAGGTAGCGTTTGGAATTAGAGCTTCGATTTGCGAAACACGAGTAATCGTGCATTTGAGAATTTTTTTATTACATTTTTTTCTTTCTCATAGCATTCTAAATTCATAAAATACTTATCAGGAAAAAAAAAATCTTTTGTCATGCTATGCTTAGCTCCACAATTACTGGCTATTTTGTTATGTTCTATAGCCTACTATTAAATTTAAAATATATAAATTTTAAATAGGTCTACCTTAATAACCTATAAGGTGGATTTTTCTTTAAATATTGATAAGTAATAAATCTTCTTAATTTCCCTTTGCAGAATTTATTAATAGGTGAACATTATCTAATTATTGTTAAAAAGTTCGTAATTAAAATTACAAGTGACCAAAAAAAACTACAATAAACATAAATAAAAAAAATCTTATATATATATTAAACAATAGATAAGCACACCTTTACTTTTTCTTAGTAAAAAAGTTATGACATTATTAGAAAAACGTTTAACAAGTTCCTGATTCTAATTATACGTAACTAAATTAGAAAAGCTGATAATCATAAAAAAAATGGATTTATTATTTTTAACTAAATGTTCTTTTGTGATATACACCAAAAGGAAATAATCTGCTTTAAAAATAGAACTGATTCTAATTATACATCGTATTCGCGTCTCAAAATCCAGAAACACTGTTTTCGAAGCAATAGCATTGCTAAATATATTGTATTTCAATTAACACTAATAGAATTAATTAAATTAATTTCTACATGAGTATAAATAGACACGATCAAGAGTAGTTATACATTTATCGTTTTGTTAAACAAAAATGTCATCTGAGCATTATATAAAAATGGTTATATGAGTGAATAATTATTCGTAAATGATAATTATATTCATATATAATATTATTATATTAATTACAATATATGATTAATTATTTGAGTAGTTTTGAGTATTATATTACATATTATATATATAAATTTTATGATATATAATGATAATAAAATAATTATATATTATAATAATTTTTATATAACTTTTATATATATATAAATTTAATATTTCAGTATACTTTTAGCATTTAATTATATACTATTACTCAAGTTATTATATGTATGTTCAACAAGTAATCATTCAATGTTATGGTATAGGTATAAGTATATTTAACGCGCTACCTTATACTCATCAGGTATATATATATATATATATATATAATATATATTATATATCACTACTATATATATATATATATATACGCCCTATATATATATATCACTTAGTAAATATATATATATTTAATATATATATATATATAATTATAATTATATTATAAATATATCATTAATAATATATTAATATTAATATATATATCTAAAATAACTGTGAAGAAATATAAAATAATAATTCAATCAAATCAAATAATTTAAAATCTAATAATAACAAATCATTTTATATATTTTTTTATCAATTTTTACACTGATTAGTTTTAAAATCACGGTGTAATATATCTTCTTTACACATCTCCTCCTTTGATCTAAGTTGAGATTATTGTATTATTGTAGAACTTCTGATG
>JABUQX010025161.1:7500-20000 GCA_015478945.1 Trachelipus rathkii | reverse complement strand
TAAAATCCCGTCCTTTAATAGTTAACCCTCATACTAAGAATGACTGGAAGATCCCTACTAGTTTCTCTCAAATATGTGCACGAGTAGGCCAAGTTCATTGGGAAGGCAATTTGGCTAGAGGAGAAAAACTAATTATGAGGACTGTACCTAAGTTTCAAACACTAATTTATGACCTGATTAACACTGAATTACTAAGAAGTGGAAGTTAAATCAATTCCTTGGAACTTGGAAGGTGAACCAGGATCAAGGCAAATAGTTAATAAACACGTTTTATCCACACCAAAGTTCATAGAAAAGTTAATTACCAAGATAGGAACATTATGTCGCTTCCTTTAATAATTGTTAACTTTATAAAAAAATCTGTAAATAGAAACATTTGACCGAGGTTATTTTTCAAGGAGAGTATTTGAATTTTTTTTTACCATATCTGATATTTTATGGGAAAAATTCGTTCTTTATGAAAATTAAAGTACGCCCATACAATATATATATATATATATATATATATATATATATATGATTATCTAATATGTAAAAATATTTAAAAAAATTTTTTTTTTATAATTTTTATATAAAGATTTTCATTATTGATTTAATAGTAATAGATAGATATATATATATATAATATATATATTATATATATAATAGATATATATATAGGATATATATATTAATATATATATATATATATATATAGGTAGAGATATATAATATATATATATATATCTATATATATATCTATATATATATATATATATATTATATATATTATATAT
The DNA here is from genome assembly GCA_015478945.1 of Trachelipus rathkii. NCBI lineage: Eukaryota > Metazoa > Arthropoda > Malacostraca > Isopoda > Trachelipodidae > Trachelipus > Trachelipus rathkii. The sequence continues at coordinate 19,224 of JABUQX010025161.1, read as the reverse complement.
ATAATATATATATATAATATATATATATATATATATAAATATATTATATATAGATATATATATAGAGAGTAATATAAGATAGAATATATAGGGATAATATAGATATATATATATATATATATAGATATATTTATATATATAATATATATATATATATAATATATAGTAATGAGAGATAGTAAGAGATTTAACATATTTTTAATTTTATATACTATGTCAAAGTGATAATTCAAATGGATATAAAGGTATTTGACAATATATAAGACGAAAATAGGACGCTCTAATATGTGATAAAAATGTTAATGATAACAGGTGAGAAAGTCGTTCTACATTTTTATTGAGTTATTTAGATAAAAATGAGCATTGTAGGTCTTTTCTTAAGGGAAATCAAGTTGAGTTTTCAAAAATATGTAAATTTATTATATGAATATTATGAAGAGAAGACATTCCCATCATAAAAAATAACAACGAAACTGTCATTATACTTTGCTCCACTTTTAGGTAAGACTATTGTAAGGAAGATATCAACTTGTAATGATAAGGTGCTTTATGTACCTTATAAGTCTTATCGAATTGAAGTCAGTAGACAGCGAGAAAAAACAATCTACTGTATTCTGATCACATTTTTATTATAAGACATTTTAAACACCAGTTACGAAAAGATCGTACTTGTTTCTACAATATCGCGAATGCCGGTAATCCTAAACAACCACTAACACAAAATCAATGATTCAAGATATGAGCATAGTTAAACAACAATCATAGATAGATAGTAGTTCAGCTCTACGGAATGTTCTAGTTAAAAATACGAAAAGGAAGTAAAATCAACAGGTATAAAAACCAGTCAAATGTTCCTATGGAACTATATCATTATGCAGATCTGATAAGATAATAAATTGATATAAATAATAAATTAATTTTGACGTCTACCGTAGTTTATTATATAGATTCGATACTTGAATAAATAAGTTATAGTTTATATATATAGAGAAATTGATAACTGAAATAATTAAAGTGATCTATGAAGTTGAGATAGTAGGTGCTCTATTAAAGATATGATTTAAAGTTAATAATATTGTGAATTAAGCTTCAACTTATTTTACAGATAATAAAAAAGTATAATATGTAGTATATAATATATATATATATATACTATACCAAGTATATATATTTGTATGTATGTATATTGTATATATATATATATATATATAAGAGTATACAAGTTAGTATTTATCTAGTATAATATATTTATATTTTTTACCAAGTAGATATTAGTATAGATAGTAGTATAAAGGTACTCAAATAACATAATTACTAATAGATTATTTATACTAAAGATATATCTTATAATATCATAATTTAGGGAAATTTAAATATAGTTCCTATAAATATATTATTTTTTATTTTTTTTATAGTTTTTATCACCACCGTCACGGCTTCAAAGTCCCTATTCGACAGGAGAGTTGGGTGTTACACTACATACACAATATTCTCCAACTACGCAAAAGAAAACTTGAATTACGCAGATGAGCATTCAGCGGACGGGGCTTTTAATGTGAGGTTCGATTATTTATATTAGAGTAGGAAAGACACAGAAGATGAGAATAGTAATTCCACAAACAGTGGACTGTTGGACAGGAATAAGAAGTGGAGGTCTCACCGCTCGAGCCGAAACTAGTCTGGAGTTATGCAGTGGGAACATGCAAACACAAAACTTCAGTGTGCGCGACACTAGCAGCCCATATGTGCTTGCGAGGAGCGATCTTAAAGAGAGGGCGGGTGACACTCGGAGTGGAAAGCTCCTTCCTCGAGCACCTTGCGCTACGGGTACCTATAGAAAGAGATAAAGCACCAACATCGCGCCGCAAAGATAGAGGGCAAGTGAACTAGAAGTACAGGACAGTTTATAAGTCTTTTAGGCCTTTGACTCGACCCTATGTAAAAGCCGGGAGCCGGGTGAAACCTGCGCCCCCCCAGATATGAGAGTGCTCAAGTACTCCATTACAATGGCGGATGTAGACCCCTGGTAGTGAGAATGATTGTAACTGTGAAAACGGAAAATGAAAGATTTTATCACGCGATGTGTGATCCTATATATATAACTAGATAACTCTCCGTTTTCTTTTAGATGGCGAGCCCTAGCAACCTCATAAGATATATAGATGATGTGAGGTTGATCACATAGAAACAGTTATTTTTAGTATCTGTATTATTTATAAGGCGCCCATAGGATTTATGTTCCTCTATTGGTTCAATAAGCAGTGAGAAGATGAATACGTAAGGTATGATAAAATAACTCTTGTGACATAGAGGTATCAGAAAGTTAGATGTAGAAAGTATAATTGATAAATAGGGTTTAAGAAGGTTGTCTTAGAGAATGAGGAAGGGAGGGTAGAAATGTATATGGGTACTTTATGGCTAAATGTATGGTGATTTTAGTGGTAAACGATCATTATTATTAATAATTCATACACAGTGGTTTGTCGCGATCTAGTCCACACACTCTCGCTGAATATTCTCTATACCAGCTATCTCTGTCGAAGGAACTTGGTTAGTCGGATAAGAATTAATAACGAAGGTAATTCTAGATTAGTAAATAATAAGAAGGAGTTACATTGAATTTGAAATTGAAGTTTGAAAGAAATGATAAGTTGGTAGAGTCAATTATGAGACTAATTAATGTAATGTGGTATACCTCTCAGAATGTGTCTAGACGAGAAGATACATTTTAATGAAATAGCTTGAATACAAGTTAAGGAGATTATTAAGACTAGAATACATAGCCCTGTGTGAGTGGAACATCACTTATCGCAACAATGAAAGGTGAGAAGATATGTCGCTCCCATCTAACATTCAGACCGATATTGGACGATTGAAAGTAAAAGCTAGATCAATTAAAGTACAAAGAGAGGTTAAGTGGAAATCCAGTAGGAGGGTGATGCTTGTAGAGTAGCTCAGTAGACGCGCTGCCATACCCTCGGTCAAATTGATCTTTGTAATATTGTCAAAGCGCCACCACCTTAGTCAAGTCTTCCCGTTAAATTTCCTGTAGGGTGAAATAACCATATTATAAATCTTGATTAGATAGAGAATTAAAGTATATCTACAAGTAGACCTTCTCGTCAATGCGCCTAGTAAAAGCTCCGTACTGAGCTGTTAATCTCGCGATTGATTAAGTGGAATAATGATGATTACGAGTTATAATTGGTCTAAGAAATGAGAGTGTAGATGAAGTGGTTTTCAAGTTACTTAGAATAGAATTATCAAGAGTTAGAGCTATATTGGGCGATTAGTATAGAAGGTAATCTGTAATGACGGCTCTCACTTATTTTCGGTAGTAGTATGGACTAATATATCCTCGTGGTGACTTCTGTCCTCAACACAATGAGTAGGATAAAAAGAGTGCCTTTAAATTATAATTTTAAAAGTATTGATGCATATATGAAAATTTATAGTTCGTAACGAAGTGAGGGAGGCGCCAGTCACGAATGCACATTATCATCTCCTCTAATAATTTACTACGGTGATATGAGTGTAAATGTCTTCATACACGTGTGGCCACTCTCGCTCTTATCCTAAACGTTCATTAGATTTCAGGAGCCCATGCACCGATCAATATATTAGTATATCTTCAGGCACGGGCATAGGGCACCTGAGTTAAGTTACATAAGTTAGAGTGAGGATTAGTAGGAAATTGCCAGAAATTCGTTCACAGGGTTGTAGTTAGGGGATATTATCAGGTTGAAAGATTATGGAGCCGAAGTGAGAAGTTGGCCTTGAGACTCTCAGTTATTGTAGGATAGGAGTTTTATGCAATAAATAACAGATTATCGAATTATCTCAGATCCCTCCTATGATGAACAGAAGTAAGGAGCGCTCCCAGGTTACAGTGATTAATTTTTACGATTTTGAAGTGTTGGTCTGTGTTAGAATTGAGGTCGGTTATGTTTGGCACACATGGAGGACCATGTGAAGTAAGATTTAACATCAGATTAGGTAAGAGGACACTCAGGTAGATGGTGTTAGTCCGCACTTATGCGTTGTGAGTGGTAAAATGTCCTCGTCTTTGCTCGTCCGAAAGAGATATCTTCTGCTCAGGCACGATCAGCTGTACTTGGAAATAAACCCATTTGCTGATGAGTTGTATAGGAGATAGCGAAGAAATGTTTACCACCCATCGCAGTTATACTCGCATTGTCTCTTAGCCTGAATTTGGCCTGAGCTCATTTACAATATAGCGATCTATTTTCTATGACTTAATTGTGCATAAGTTGTGAAGTGAAGATTGAACTCCGAAGAAGGAATAACAAAACCTGCTTGCAATTCCGCCATCAACTGATTATAACAGACATCCACCATTGTATACGACAAATAGACTCAACGTAAAAGACATCACACAGAAGACTCAAATAAATAAGACTCAAGATAAAACAATATTTCAAAAAACATATATATATAAATAATTTAATATAGTCTGAGTATACCAGTTGACTGTCAAAATTCTCCCCGAGCGGACTCTCGAGAATTTCTATAAAGTAGCCTAGAAGAGGAAACGCACTCAGGGCTCAGGATGGTAGATATGTTGTTAGAAGAGATGATAAGTTATTATAACATTAATTATAGAATATAAAGGATTAGATCGGTGATTATATGACAATACCCAAAGTCGAGAGGCGAAAGGGGAGATGAAAGGCCGAGGTTATATGATAGGGCTCGTAATATAAATTATAATTAGTACGAGTAGTGATAAGGTTAACTAGTGCGTGCACTAGCGTAGGTCAAGTGTGATTCTCAATTAATTTGGTGATGTAGGACTAGCAGTACTTTACAGTGGGTTTTATTGTGCTGTGTTTTGGTTCTTTAAATTAAGTTGTGCTGCGCATGATAGTCTCGATTATAGATGTGAGTGAATGTTGCTTGACTCGATATCGTGCCTAGTCTCCACCAACTCTTATAATCAGTATGTTGAGGATCCATACCATTCTCAGATGTTGTAAGTACAATAGAAATTCCACCAATGATATAAGAGAGACCTCAGTATATTGGATGAAGAGTGAAAGATGGTATATAACAGGTCCAGATGAGAAAGTACGCTAAGTATTCATAGCAAATGAGCGAGTGAATACTGTTCTATTAGAGAAGAATCAAAGATAGACAGAGAGCACATAAATTATATTGTAATGTTAGAAGAGCAAAAGATTTATAGCTCTCAACCTGTAACAATCCGCGAAAATTAAGGTTGGATTACTCAACGAATTTTTCACCATGAAATATGGATATATATTATATATATTATATATAATCTGTGATAGTTATACTAATTATCTATCCAATATTTAAATTATATATATTGTGAAGTATCTATTTATATACACGTGGTCTTCAAACCTTTATATCTCTCTCTCTAAGAATGTAGATCTTAGCCTACTATTATATAGTTAACGAGGCGATTTTGTAGGTAATACTATAAATATATATGCTACGTATACGGTTAAGTCTTATCATTGATACCGGAATAATATCTAAACTATAAATCAATCTAGATAATCAAGCTCGACGACTATATAAGCTGAGGTAAGTGAGTGCTATATTATTACTTGCCAACCAGCGATTCGTGAATATATATCTATGGCACTGCGCTAGGCGATTATGCATATCCACTTGAACTGGACCGAATGAGCTCTATTCGATGATTGTTAATCCTTACCGAAACCACTGTTTGCTCTCTAGGAACTTGTTTAAAAATAACGCGTAACGTGGCGAAGACATTAGGATATATGGAGGGTATGGATAGGGGTATATTTATGCGATTCATACCTCCAGACTCGAATAAATGATCTCGAATTGGAATATAATTTATGACTATAGAATTTAAACAAGTCTCGATTTATAAACAAAATGGCGGTATCAGCAATCGAAAAAACAACAAGGTGTTTGCCTTTAATAAAAAGACCCTCATGAAAGAAACATGAATAAAATAAAATGTAAAATAGTGATCACATATAATACATTAAAAATAAATTAATAACTAATACTTTCCTTGAAATAAAAAGAGGGTAGGGCCCTACCCTTTATTAGACTCTATACTACCCCTATTGGGGTGAGAATCCCATACATAAAATACAAATACCAGGATAAGTATACGTTTGAGAAATATCTGGGATGACTCAAAACGATACTCCAAAAAAACACCCTAATGATAACTACGTGATAGTGAAAAATATATATAGACTGTACTAACATACGTATCATGCGATACTATGGATAACCGATGGAATCGATGAACCACCATCGCAAGTCTCGGACGATATACTATATAGTAAGTCTCATCCAATGATCTAATTATATTATTGGCAGCCTTAGCTACTTATTATGTTGTATTTATATACTATAGCATCTATAAAACCGTCAAAAGTAATTATGTCATCACAATGTTTCTCTAGTGATACTTATATCATAGCATATATACTAGTGTGTGGATCTCATAATTGATATGGATAATTAACTAACCTCATTAGATTAAATTTAGTGTTATCCACCTGTGTTATATTCAGGTATATTAACGTATATTATATGATATGAGAATTAGTCAGTATATATAATTATAATATATTAAGTGTATATATATTATATATTAATAGTAAAGGTTCTATAGATAATATGAGTCCTTATATGTTATATATAATTGAAGTTATAATTCCCTAATACTCACTACCCTCACATCATTTTATCTTAGATCAATATATTTCTAGCTAATCTCATACTAGATACAATATCCTACTATACTTACATTATTAGTATTTATATATCTAATATCCTGTAGTACTTATTTATATTTAAATATTGGTGTGTTCATATATAAATATTTCCATATATAGATATATAGTATATGATTAAATAGTAAGTATGTATATAATGATGAGATTCTAGTAATTTATTAGAGGGTGTGAATCTCGAATCAAACCTATCGAATAGCTATGATCAATAGTAAGTTGCTAGTGCCTAGAGATGTCCTTCTACGAGTTATTACCCCACCCCCCTTTTCTAGCCATTTTCTAGCAGTTCATATCCTACTTTATAAGAATACACCAAATATTTGATGGTCTATCCCTATCCTATTATAATGATAGATTCGATTGGGTATATTTGAAGTGCTAGTTGCGTACCTCTAGAGTAGTACCCCACCCCCCTTGCTAACCCTCTAGTTCGATATATCGTATTTTTGGTGGCCGGGAATATATCCGATATTGTTATCGATTAGTACATAATCGACACTGCTGAATCGATTCCTGTGGTTTACGGAGGGATCGATTCACTCCTAACAAGAGAGTATTTAGACATTCCCCCCTCCCCCTTTTTAATGCATCTGTACAACATTTTGTTTCTTGAGCTATGAAGCCCCGAGCTCGGTGTTGCCTAGATGTTTGAGGTGCCGAGTCGATTGCCGCATACGAGCGTGGCGTTTCAGCCGTTGCGGTTTAAACGCACAAACATGCGGTTTTTTCGTGACTTAGAGGGTGTACCCTTCGTTCAGAAACCTATCATGGACGGGTGATCAACAGTGGTAGAATGTCTCAAAATGAGATTCCCGTAGTTACTTTCCCGAACGCCAAGTGTCACCTATGGCCCCCCGGTGGGGGATCATTTTATTGGGAAGAAAATGACTACCAATTTCACATCTTAGCAAAGAGGTGTTAGATACATCGTATCCTCTTCAGAATTTGGCAGCAGCTCTTTTATATGTTGCACATTGTTGCATCAATGATCAACCGCTACGCAAGGGGCGGTAAAGGGTCCCCGCCCCTAAAAAACCTAAAAAATGGGACTTAGAAAGCTGAAATTTGCGGAGTGCTATAGAGAGTAAATTGAAATTAGAATTGGCTATGTAAAATAAATGGCGAGACCATATGGGCCGGAGCCGGAGCTGGATGTGAACAAAGGTTACCAGGAATGGAATTCTAGGTTCACCACATATTAGGACAAAATGAGGTGTCTACATCTATGTTTTCAACGGTGTAGAACTCATTTTTTGGGGTTTCAGAACCCTAAAATGAGTTTTAGGTCCCCCCTCTTTAAGGGGGCCCCTCTGAAAAAGAAGAAAAGCTTAGAAGAAGACGAAGTAAGATGGATGTAGGAAAAGAAGAAGAAGAAAAAAGAAGAAGTCTCGCATGGCTGTTCAAATGTTGATTGTTGTGTAGGTACTGGTACCGTGTGGAAAGCGGTGCGGTGCCGAGAGTTGTAAAAAGTGTACTTAACATCCTGAATTAGTGTACTTATATATGTTTTTAATAACATAGATCTCATTTTTGAGGTTCCCAAAACTCTCAAATGAGTCTGAGAACCCCTCCCCTAGGGTTCCTACTGAAAAAAAAAAGAAGAAAAAGCGGTGAGGAAGATGCATTATGATGAATCACGGTTTCAACTCTCTAAACGATCGCAGGGTTAGCAATACCGAACGCGAGGTTGCCCCGCGCCCGCAGGCGCCCCCCCGGCCCGGAAACGACGCGAGCGCCCGCAGGCGCAATATTACTGCGCGAACGCTAAATATATTTCGTAGTTGTGACGTTAATATACACTTTTTTTTAATAAAGTGTTTACACCACTTTGTATTTTCTTTTCAAGTAATCCGTTTTCTGCACTATGAGGCAGCCATTTTATTTTATACCTAAACTTCTTAATTTTTTATTTATACAAAACTCCTGTTCGCTGTAAAAATATTTTGTAATAAAAACGTTTTTTCGACCTTAAAGCTATAACTCAATAAGGCAGTAGCGCAAATAGCCCCAGAGGGACCCTCCCCTCACCCTGGCTATGCGCTTTGTCTTTACGGCTTTATTGTCTTACTGTGGGGTTTACTGTTTCAAGTCCTATCCGAAACACACATCTGGTGGAAAAAAAACGTCATTAAAACTTTGGAATATATATTATATATAATATATATATATATATTATATATATAGTATATATATATATATAATATATATATATATATATATATATATATAATATTATATATATTAATATATATATATATATATATATATTATATATATTTAGTAATATATATATATAATATAGTAATATATATAGTATATATAGTGATAAGATATTTTATTATATATTATGAATATATAATATATATATATATTTAGATATATATATATATATATATATATTTATATATATATATTATATATATATCAGTAGTAAGGTGGATATAAACTGACCGCCGACTTGCGAGGTGGTTCATTCGATTCATTCGGTACCTCGCAAGTCGTATGTTAGTACAGTCATATATATTTTTTCACTCACGTAGGTTCATGGGTGTTTTTTTGGGTATCGTTTTGTCATCCCAGATTCTCACGTACCTTCCTGGGTTGATTTTTATGTATGGGATTCACCCCAGAAGGGGGAAGTCCCCAAAGGGGTGCTGCCCCCCTCTTTTTTTTCAGATAAGTTAGTTAGTTATTTTTAAGTTTATGTATGTGTAGTTTAGTTTGGTTCATGCTCTTTCATGGACCTTTTTTTTAATGGCAACAACCTTGTTGTTTTTTTTCGTTGCGGTCCGCCATTTTGTTTTATAAATCGTCTTGTTAATCATCGTCATAATTTTCAATCGTCATTTTCGTCGGGATGAATCGCAAATTCATCGTCTTCGCCATCGTCGCGTTTTTAACAAGTTCCGCGGAGTCCGTCGCATTCATAGGCAATCATCGCAAGTTCGGTCCGCAAGGTTGAACGCCCTCGCAATTCCGCAATCGCTGGTTGGCAGGCCCGCTAGTTCGCGCTGTCGTGTTGTTGTATGTACTCCTCAAGAGTTCTGTTTCGTCATTTGTCCAGAATTCGACTCTCTCGCGCAAGGTCTTGAAGGTTATAGAGACCACGATGAATAAAGATAACCTCTATTCAAATATGTATTGGGGATAATTACACAATTGAAAAGCCTTATCATCATTTATGTCATTAGACTTTACATATGTAGGTATTAAGTAAAACACTTACTATGTACTTTTCTGCTTACTGTTTCACATCATTTGCTTTAATGTATTTTATTAATATAAAATTTCATTGACAAACTGTTATAATCATATTTAATACAATATACCTTTTTCAAGACATAGTACACACAAAACCCTCATAATCGCATTTGTCATAGCCTTTCAGTGTGAATAATAAATCGTTTGTGCTTACTTTGCTCTCACCATGCTTATTACTTGCTTTACGTCATTATAAGTTCAAGTAATTTTTAGTATAAACATCGATTTAATCGATTAATCGTTGTAAACTAAACCAATTAATAAATAATACACACATTTAATTTTTTTGTTATTTTTTTTTTTTTCTTCTTTTTTATTTTTTTTTTTTTTTTTTTTTTTTTAAAGCACTAATTGTTTTTAAATTTCATATGATTGATTTATATATTAATTACATTTATAATATCTTTTATCATTATATATACACAGTGTATCTTCGATTAATCGCCTAGATTACATGATAAAATCACTACTTCACTCTTCATTCAAAGATTCATTAGTCAAGCCTACTTGTATGTCAGGTGCTGCACTCTCGCCTCAATTCTGAAATCTACTTGGAACATTTATTGCATGCACACGATATACTCGAAAAATACTATATACATTTCATATACCCACTTCTACGTGAACAACTTTTTGGTAAATATCATCTGGTACTATATTTAAATACAATCGCAATGAAATAAATAAAATAAATGTGGATTTCGGCATACATATAATTTATTTATATATATTTACATTTGTGTATTTTCACGAGATAGAGAATCATTTTGGGGGGTAGTAAACTATTAATGAAATAGTTTTTAAACACATTGATATTTATTTTATTCCATTAATTTTCTCTATAATTGTGATTTCACATCCAGTTTATATGAGTATCCATTATATTATTATAATATATATTAATATTAATAATATTTAATGTTATTAATATATACGAAGGATGTATTAATCTCTAGTTGTTCACCTCATTACTTTCTTATATAGTGAGCAGCTGATTACTTCATTTATTAACTTCTTGTATATATGACCAATATTACAGATATTAGGGAGACGTAATTCATTTCATAGGTAATAGCAATTTTTATAATTATAGCGGTATATATATATAATATTTATATATTTATATAGATCACGTGATATATATATATATAGAGTATGTATTAAGGATGCCTTTAAGTCGAAAAATTTATGATATTATTAATTTAATTGATCTCAACTGTATATATATATATATATATATATATATATATTATTATAATCCATATAGTTTTTATTTTTTATATAAATAATATAAACTCATAAGCATACTACTCATTTTAGTATATAATATATATGTATATTATAATATATATATATTAAGCCCTCTTATATTATATATATTAATACTTTTTTATGAATTATTACAAGATAAGTGGGCTGGTCATATGTGTACATAAATACGTCATAAGCCTTAATTGGTTACTATAAGTAATATTATATAATTAGGCTATGTATAGTTCTCTAAATATATATATTATATATCTATATATATATATGTAAATATCATATTACTAATCAGTGATTTTAGTAAACTCACAAGGCAACTCCTATTTTATATAAAAATTAAAAAAGTACTATAATATACTATGATATAATATATATAACAGAAATTATTCTCTGTGGATATTATATAATAGATTATATAATC
>JABUQX010025160.1:67500-69418 GCA_015478945.1 Trachelipus rathkii | reverse complement strand
AAGATATGAATAATTGGTTGGCTATCACCTTCGGCAATCTGTAATTATTATGTTGGTTGCAATATTACGATTACAGTCGGAACATCACGCTACAAATTCGTAAGCTCGACAGAGTTGCAATATTTTTTCTTGTATTATTGGAGTTTCGTTACGTCATTATTTTAGGAGGCCGATTCTTTTATTTTGTGGTCCTCACCTCGTATACGGTGCTTATCCTTATTCTATTAACATTCGTCAATATACTATATATATTATTTTCCCTCCGATTAGGTGATATATATATTATAAATTATAAATATTTATATTAGATATCTAGTATATATATATATATAGTATAAATATATATATGGATATTATATATGCGTGTGTTCTTGGTGAGGAGTAGTAACTAAGAGCTCATCTTATTGCTCGAAAAGTAAATTAAAGTTTATTAGAAATTGGATTTAACCAATAACTCCGGATCCTTTATTTTTGGGGTTTGTAATAAAACTAAGTATCTAAAAGGGTAACAAAGAAGTAGAAATAGATTTACAGTAATTGTTTCTGTTAAATTAGGAAACGACATTAATTTGGCTATATGCTTTGTAGAGATATTTGTGACCTGCGCAAAGGACGATATTTTAATTGATATTCTGAAGATAAAATACTTACATAATAATAATAACTGTTGAAAATGTAAATGTAAAAAATATTTTGTTTTCTCTTTAGTGTGCATTAGTCATATAATAAAGCCATTGCCATTGCAATTGCTCTTTCTGATCCTCATTTACTATCAAAGTATGTCAAAATCTTGCATAGTTTGACACCTCTTTCAACTATATAATTGATTGGTTTTAACGATAACATTTAAGTTGCCTTCAAATAAGAACCATTATATAATAATTATTAATCCATTATTATTAAATAAATAAATAATAAAAATAATGCACCATTCTTGTTTTTCTACCATTTAAATTAGTAAGTGTGGAACTCGATCTCAAGTTTTTAAAATTCCTTTGAGTTTTTTAAATGAAATTATAAAACTAATAAAAAGAAAAAAATTATATCGGAATCGAACGCTATAAAAGTAGATAGCCCGTAATCTTGAGGTAAAAACTCCCGAAAGATAAACTATAATACTTAGAATAAGGAGACGTTTTTTTTTGATCAAATAGTTCAGGATGGGCATAAAAATTATTTATACAAGTTTATTGTGGCCATTTTTTAAGTTATTTTGGTAGATGATGTTGGTGATTACCACTATGGATTATTTAATAACCAATCACTGCAGGACAGTAACGAATTTCAGTTGCAGGACTGCTTAACGGCGTAACAGGGAGTAATATCCTCCGCCATCTCACTCTTAGTTATCAAATATTACATGGAATCAATTAGCTAATGTACATAATAATAAAAAATTATACCGAATATCGCTAATATGCATTAAATTTACTATGGCAATTCAATATAAAATAAATAAAATGTAAAAGCAACATTGATATAAGGGGCTTGAGGCTACGAAATTTGCAGACCATTTGCAATATACGTTCTAGTTCTAAAGATGAAATGTTGCCTAATTCCATTGATTAGAATGATAAAGTTAGGAAACTAGATTTAAGTAATGTCTTGTCTAAACCATAAAGAGCTATCGAATACAGTTAGAAGCTGCATAAGTCGAACGGTCAGGCTGCGAAGAATCTCAAAACATAAAAATCTCAAATCCCCAAGGGCAGTGGTCATTTCCGAATATTCTCGCCGTACTCCTAAGGGTTTTCTTAAAATTGAAGCATTATACCAGATGTTATTCAAAAGGTAAAGGACTACTGATCTTGTAATATTCTTCTAGAAGTCCAAGTATTTTCAGAGTAGATGCTCAAGTGCTATAGATAAACCAAAGGGAATAAGGAACGACTAATCATCAGAAGAGGGTGGGATTTTA
>JABUQX010025160.1:15000-65000 GCA_015478945.1 Trachelipus rathkii | reverse complement strand
ATCGGAGTGAACAACAAAAGTCGCTGATGAAGAGGTGCCTGGAGGTTTTCGGGCCTAAATACGAAAGCGTTAGATATGACTACACTATTTACGATCCTAACCCTAAAGCGTAAAAAATGTAAAAAAAAAAGCCTATTAACGAAAGTTAAAATAAGATTTGTCGATATTATTTGCTCGTCTATCGCAATTAACCCAAAATTTCATAAGCTAAAGTAAATCATGATGTAGGGAGGGGGATTTCTCCATCGATCAAGAAATCACTTAAGTAGCCTACTTAACACGTCATTAATAGGAACGTTAACAAACATACTAACATCATCATAGTAAACCAGCCATAATATTGCCTGAGAATTATTTATTTTTAATCTTATCAATAAAATTTGAATTTGCAAGATGAGAGGGAGATATCTTGGCTAAATAATAATAAAGAAAACCAACCAAAAAGATAAAGAGTAGTAAACTGTATTATAAGTGATGATGGTTGGCATGAGGTGCACATTAGGTCTCTATCTATCTTCGGTATACAATGAAACTCAAGTGTAGGTCTTTTTACTCTGAACTTGGGTATAAGATTTAAAGAACCTTTGCCATAATTTTTTTTTTTAAATTCATTAAAAAAGACATTGATGGATCAGATCGTAATAGCCTATATATATTTGAGTCGTCCAGTAGTTCATAAACTTTACGTTTGTAATCGGCAATGTCCATTATAACAACATCAGCTTCGTTTAAAACTACTGTATATCCTTGATGTTCCTCAAGAGCATAGCCATCCCAAACCTCTTAGGGAAACGAAATTTGCACTTTGTTAACTATAATAAGCATAATAAATCTTAATATGATTACTATTTATTCCAGTTAAAAAATCAACAATAAAATTTTAATTATTGCCATGGCAAAATTTTAAACCAAAACTTTGCATTCGTTTCTCATAACACAATGTTACAAAATTTAAAAAAAATTTTGTTTCTTTGTATTTTTTTACTGGTTCTAATGTAATTTTTCATGCTGATTTTAAAAATGCTTTTAGTTTTTCTCTATCATCGACCGTTTTAATGCTACGACCCAATTCAGTATTAGGCTAGTGTCTTTATTTCCAAGTAAATGCATACCCTTTTGTATGATCAAGAAACGTTATGCATTTGGCTTCTTAATTGATTCTGAATATTTCAATTTCAATACTCAATTTCAATATATATATAAAATCATGTTGTCGTCAATAGCTGATTCAGTCTGTATTTATTTCTGAAAGTGTGTTTGTTTTGATGTTTTTTTATATATATATATATATATATATATATATATATATATATATATATAGTTTTTTTTATTTTATTATTTCATATATATATATATATATATATATATATATATATATATATATATTATTCTCAATTATAATAAGGAATTGTTTTTCAGAGTCTGTAATTTTTATTTGTTATATTGAAAACAAAAACTATGGCGCTCCAGGCAAGCAAAAATTCACCAAATGTTTTTTGCTATGTATGCGGATACTATGTTGGTCCCAAGCAATTCTCTACTAAAATTGTTAAAGGAACCAAATATTGGATTGCCTATCGATTGTACTTTGGAATGTCTATGGGTGACCAAGACAAACATTGGGCACCGCATATTATACAGTATGTGGAAGTTGCAAATCTACGCTGGAAGGATGGCTAAGAGGAACAAGAAGATCAATGCCTTTCGCTATTCCTAGAGTATGGAGAGAGCCGAAGGATCACAATAGTGACTGCTAATACTGTATGGTAGATGTCACAAAGTATAGAAAGGCTAAAGGAAGGAAATCTCTTCCATATCCAAGCATACCCTCATCAATAGCCCCCATCCCTCATGATGAACACTTACCTATACCTCAGCCGCCTTTATATGTAAGCAAAAATCTTGAATTGAATTTCTTTCATTAATGAAAAAAATATAAAAAAAAGTATTAAAATGAAATTAGACTTACATTCAAATAAGGTTTCTTCTTATTTTTCAGGAAGAGGATATGTCCGTTGACTCTAATGACTCTAATGATTCCTCAGGATACGATTTTTCTGATGAAATGAATGAAGAAAACTTTTCTCCTCATTTCCCCAACCAAGAAGAACTTGACGATCTAATCCGGGATTTAGGACTTACTAAATCAGGAGCAGAGCTCCTTACTTCAAGAATGAAGGAATGGCATTTACTTGATAAGGATTGCAAAAGTACTGCTTATAGAAGTCGACATTTAGAGTTTGCTACATACTATGCTATGGATAATGGCTTATGTTATTGCAATCAAGTGAAAGGTTTATTTACAGCTATAGGTGTGGAACATAACCCTACTCAATGGCGCTTGTTTATTGATACCTCAACACGAAGCTTAAAAGCTGTATTGCTTCACAATGGAAATGAATATCCATCAATACCTGTTGCACACTCTGTCCAAATGAAAGAGGATTATGAAATGTTAAGCATTTACTTGAAAAGATTAACTACAATGAATTTCAGTGGGATGTATGTGGTGATTTCAAAATGATAGGATTTTTGTTAGGTTTGCAGGATGGGTTTACTAAATATTCTTGTTTTCTTTGCTTATGGGATAGTAGGGCAACTGCAGATCACTACAACAAAGTACATTGGCAAATGCGCACGGATCTACAGCCAGGTGCATTCAACGTAGTAAAAAAACCCTCTTGTGCAGCCTAAAAAGGTTTTACTACCTCCTCTTCACATAAAATTAGGCTTAGCAAAGCAATTTGTGAAAGCTTTAGATTTTGGAGGGGAGACTTTTCAACAAATCCGTGTTATGTTTCCTAAACTGTCAGATGCTAAAAAGTCAAAGGGGGCATATTTACTGGACCCCAAGTTGCTACCTACTAAAGTCATTCAACGTTGGAAGAAAAGTGAGTAGTCTTTTGAAAAGGGAGCTTGGTCGCATCCCGTAATGTTGTCCTGGATTTTTAGAAACAATAAAGATCCCAATTATGTACAGCTCATAGAGAAGTTATTGAATGTTATAAAATTATGGGTTGCCGCATGTCTTTAAGCTACACATGTTCATTCGCAATCTTGACTCTTTCGGGAGAAATTTAGGGGATGTAGTGAGGCACTGGGTGAAGGATTCCACCAGGTATTCAAAACGATGGAAAAGCGTATCAGGGACGATGAATTGTGCCATGATGGGAGACTATATTTGGTCTTTGGTTAGAAAAGATAAAAAATATATTCATAAAAGAAAAGTAGATTCCTCAAAACATTTCTAAAAAAAATATGTATATGCTTCCCCATAAATGTGTAATTATTTTTTATAATGTTAATATTATATATATATATATATATATATATATATAAAGCTACATAATATTAATGATATTTTTATATCTGAATATATATATATATAATATATATAATATATATATTAGCTATATTATTTTGAAAAAAATATATAAATCAAATGCTTTTATAACAATAAATATATATTATAACTGCGAATATTAGTCAATGCCGGTAGGGAAAATTCTGAAACAAGAAAATTCATAATTTTGGAATATCTCTAAAACTATCGATGTTTCGGGAAAATGCGTACCGTCTCGGCTTCATGGCAACGAAGTACATTTGAAACAATTTTAAACCAAAACTGACAATATTTGTTTCATCGTGATAATCAGTTAACAAGTATGAAGACCAAGTTGGTGACTCTATTTAAATTACTATAAGTCGTTCAAACACTTTTTTTCGCATAAATTTTAAAATTTTAAATTTAACTATTTTTGAACATATTAAATCGGCACGCTGGTGAGAAACCGCAACAAATAGGTGGGATAAAATTATCACGGTCATCACGTACAAGATTATAAGATATGAAGGATGATATTTTGAAAATGATAACTTTCTTTTTAAGCTCATCAATACGATCTTTCAATATTGACTCATAAACTTGAGGAAACAGAGAAACTCCCTCGTTAAAGAAAGCTTTAGGTTTCATCGTAGTTGGCAAAACCTGCTCCGGACCAATGTTAACCACCCCCACCCTCTTCTGTGATTTGTGTCCCCTTATTGCCACGTATCGGAGACTCTGAAATATTGACTTTCTAGAAAAAATACATCACTAGTCTTTACCTCCCGCAAAAACATTGGTAGTTTGCTCATTAAGAACAGCTTCCCTTCGAAGGCAGCGGAGTATATTTGACATAATGTTAGGGATCGGAGAGATTTTAGTGAAACTCTTAAACAGCTGACAGTTTGAATTAATTGGCGTTAATATTATGTTCGATTATTTATCATATCTCACAATTTAATCATTCTACCAATTGGAATGGGCCACATTCATCTTTAGAACTAGCAACAAAAGTATATTGATATTGTGGAAGTGTTATCAGAATTTTAAAATTTTATTGGGTACCAAGCGCATGCGCAAGGACCGTTATTGTAGTAAAGGCGTTCCTCGTGGTGTATTGCATTGTTGCCTTCTCTTCTATATTTCATATAGACCTGAAGAGTGCTCAATGATTTTGAGTTGGAACGTAGTCCATATATATATATATATATATATATTATATAATATATATATATATAATATAATATATATATATATATATATATATATATATATATATATATATATATATATATATATATATATTCATTTTGGGTAAATTAAGATGGCATGAAATATAATCAAAAATTTGTTTAAAACATAAACAAATGAAAACATAATTAACAAATGCCCGAGGGTGGTGTGAAAAAAAGTTGGTACGTATGTACACTATGTATAAGTGTTTGAGATTATACATTGTATGGTTTAAGTGTATAGGTGGTATGTATGAAGTATAACTGAACAAATGTTAAAAGTACCGTATTTTTGTATATTGAAATGGTGTAAAATGAATACGGTATTTTACAAAATTTGGAAGTTCCTGTTCCTGAGGAACCTTAAAACGAATAAATTTATACCTTAGAACATTTTTATATATACTTAAAAATTTAATACTTTATTTTGTAAGATATCGAAAATTCTGCAAATTCTAGATAACTAGGAAAGCAACGATCATTAAACTTTATCACTCATTTGCATTACAAAAGTATCAATGACATCATACTTAAGCTATTACAAATTATTCATGGTATTTATTTTCGTTTTTTCTTTTAAGAAAAGATTGTGTAAACATCCTTTTAAGAGCATTGGTTTTCCCAGTTTCCTTCAGTGAAGATAGCCTTTCCTCAGTATCAACAATTTGTTTAATTTTTACTATTTTTGGAACATTTGGAATTTCGATGTAGATCTTGAACACTTCCTCAATTAGAGTTCTTCTGCTGGAGTATAAAAGGCTTTTTCCCTTTGATCTTGGTGGTAATACGTTAGAAGCAAATTTTTTTGTTCTAACTGAAATCAATCTTTCTTTGGGATAAAACTTGAAGATTAGGAAATATAGCTGCGTCTTTCAGCGGGTTCTAACACCGCTGAAGAAGTTATGCAATTTTACATTAAATTTGTATTGGACTCGAGCTGAACCGTTAAGAGAACTATTAACCACCTTCGTAGTTTTATCACATTCACCAGCCTCCATTTGAAGTTTATAATAACGTTCATGCGTTGAAAATCTGACACAATGCCTGGCTGCTCTTTCCTTTTTAGACATCTTAGTTGATTTAACTGTAGTTTTAAAGGTTTTTCGTACTATTGTAGAACCTATTTTTTGACTTGAGACCTGCCAATGCCCATACATTTTTTAATCCTTTAAGTAAGTATATCATCTGGTGTCAATTGTTTTCCTGCCCGTGTTATAAGTAAACAAGCCTTATTGGAAATAAGGCAAATATTAGCGGTATGATTTTTTCATAGTATACACAAGAAGGGTTACAGGAGCAGGACCCTGTTCTTTTCGAGTTTTACGTCTTTTACCCAGATAACAAAGTAAAGCTCTTTTATGACTACTTTTTCTGCTTTCAAAAGTTGTTCGATAGTCATGTTTATACCAAGACACAAGATCGACATGAGTATTTAACAAGAGTCATGGTTAATAACACGTTTTTTAATGTGGCATTCTGTAAAGAACTTAACGTTTTGATAGTGCCTTTACTCATATTATTTAGCAAACAAATAAATCGTAAAAAAATCATATATTTTATAAATAAAACAGTTTCAAATACGTTGACAAGTTCTGGAATTTTCTCAACTTTTTTCTTGGAAGAACGTCTTAAACCTCTTCTCCAACTACTAACTTGTATCATTGGTTATAAACCAGAGTACTTTTCAGCAGTCGAAACATCAACTAGATACTTCATAAATCTTATTAGAATTACAACATACAATTTCGTACTCTATACTCCTCGTGAGATTTTGTATAATTTTTAAACAAATTATGCAAAACTATTCTGGCATTAGCATTATCAAGTTTTTTGATGGATGCTTTCTTGATCCCATTAATGATTTGGCGTACCTTTAAAAGGTACTGACTAGTGTTACGAGGTTTTACAATCTACAATTTCTTCAAATATGTCTCCAAAGCTTTAGCAGTTTTTGTTGAAAATCTAGAATAAAATGTTTTTGCAGTTAGATGCCCCAATTGCCTTAAAGTTGTTGGGTCGGAATGTGTAGTTATTCACATACCTTCTACAATGAGGATGCCTCCTACCAAGTTAATGCTTTTTTTGAAGATGTTTATCTAATCTATTAAATGGCTTTACATTAGCACATGGAAGAAACGGGCACTTTTTTGTTATATTTTGATAGTGTTGATCAGCAGATTGTGCACGTATGTCACTACCAACAAGCTCATATGTTCGCAAATGCTTCGAAAAGTATTTAACATTTTTGTCAGAAAAATTACATATTTAGATCTGTTTGAGTCAAAATATATATAATCTTGATGGCCTGTAGAGGTTGTTCGATGTAAGTTCTTTTCTTATCTAGAATGAAAGTGGACTTCACTGCAAATACATGAAAGAGTATTAGTGCTGACTCAAAAGTCCGGATTTAGTATAAAGTCTCCCACATCGTTTATAAAAGCAATACATTACAATAAGTTTTAAAATTTAGAATAATATTATAATAAATCTGTTAATAACAAAATTAGGCATAAAGTGAATAAAACCAAAATAAGGCCTAAAAGTGAAAAGAAAAAGAATTAAATATCTTCCATAAAAGCTATAAATGTTTTCCTTATTATGCACTCACATTGGTTTCTAATCATCCTATTAGTGCTTTTCTTCTTTATTTGTAAGTTCTTATGTAAAGCAGCAAAGAGATTATCGCTTTTGTAGACAGATGTTTTAATTTCTTCCTCCATTTGGGTGATAGGTTGGTCATCAACTTTTGAGTAGTTTCATTATTAAAAACTATTTCCACTCATATTTTGTATAAAAATTTTATAACATTTTTAAAAAATGCATTAAAAGTAAAATTAATATTCTGTAACTAGTTTAAAGTTGTATAAAAAATCTAGTTAAAAGAACAATAGTTTAGATGACATGATTAACCACAGCAAACGTAAAATGGGTTAAACAAATTGGATCTAATATTTACATTCATAAACATAAATTTATCTTCTATTGGGAACAAATTAAAAGTATGCAATAACTGAAATTATCTATTAACATTCAAAAGAATAAAAAGGTAATATTGTGGTTTTACCATATGTGAAAAGTACTTTTGCGTTTCTTTTTCTTTTAGAATTAAATACAAATAACAACTAATAAATCAAAATGAGACAAAACTAAATTTAATTAATTAATTTAAAAATAACCTTTGCTTTCGTTTCTGGTCGTCCAATTGTGTATCGACTTTTTCCGACCATCAACTTATTCATTATCTGGGCTGAGAATAATAGTGAGGTATTTCTCTCTTGGTTGAAAATATGAGCCTCAGTTTCTGAATATATGTAACGTTTAGATCTTAGGAAGAAAGATAATTCCTTAAATGGATATTGGATTTTAATATGCAAGATGAATACTTTCAAATCCAACTGTTGAAGTTGCTGAATCCATGTCAGGCATAGCAATGAGGAAAGAATATGTACAAAATTACCACGGCCTGGAAGGACTTAGGTTTTTAAAATCTTCAGTCTCGAATTCATATCAGACATCTTTCATGGATGTGAATCATGTTTGTTTACATTTTGTTAAATATTTTCATTGTATATATTTTTAAAATTTTAAAATTGAAATCATCATCTTTGTTGTCAAAATAATGGAATTATTACTAAAATTGTAATGTTAATAATTTAATAGGAAATTGTTTACATAAAATAAATGGAGATAAATTTCTTCAAAATATCCATAAATGGTTTGTAAATTTCACATTTTTCTTATCATTTTCATTATATATAATAAAATAGGATATTGTTGCGGATCTAAAAGTTGCCGGACTCTGTCTCTGTAATATTTGAATAAATATAAATCCAGTTAATGAGATGCCTTTAGCTTTCAATAATAAATATCGTGCTTCACCAATTTGATATAATTGCTTTCAAAAATACTATTTCTTAAAAACCTTTAAATATAGACTACTTGTAAAATATAAGGGAGTTTATCAAAACACGTGTCCAATTTTCTTAAAAAGTATAATTATCAACTCAAGTTACAAATAAACAGTAAAACTAAATTAAGTAAAAAAGTATTAACAAATTCATTCAATTTATTTAATATAAGAATACATAGAGAGAGAAAAAAAAAAAAAGATACAACAAAAATAGTTACGAAAGCATTGGTGCCACTAAGGTTATAACAAATTCTGAAAATGAGCACCCCCAGTGCCAATACAGCTCTATTCAGCGACGCATTGATTGGCAGACACGTTAAATATACTGGGGTGCCGAAATTGTGCACAAGATTGCGATTATGCGAGCCCTAACTTCTTCGGACATTTCAACGTTCTGTATAAAACAAATGTTTCAGGTGACCTCGCAAGAAGAAATTCCAATGCATTTAGGTCTGGAGACCGCGAGGCCAAGGTTGTGAACCTCCTCGACCTATCCAACGGCCTGGAATACAGTGTTCAATAGTTCACGAGCAACAAAACTGAAATGAGCTGGAGCGCCGCGTGCATAAAATACATTTTCAATCTTAATTGTAATGGACGTCTTCCATTAGTGTAGGCAAGTCATGTTCAAGAAATGGCGATAAACGTCTCCAGTAAGCCTCGCTGGTAAAAAGAAGGACCTATCAAATGGTCGCCTAACAATTCGACCCATACATTCAATGAAAAATGATGTGTTGTTGGTGGCTTTCAACTATTGCATGTGGTTCTCATCACCCTATGTGATTGTGCGGAAGTACAATAAAGTCTTGAAAACAATATTTTTCTGCTATGGTGAGGATTGTCTGCAATTTTCTTGCATCCATCGAGACACAAAGCTACCCTTGCAGGAAAATCTGTTGGTACAAGTGCCTGCACTCGTTGGATGTGATAAGGTACAGAAGTTGATTTTTCAATACCCTGAAAACTGTCGAATGACTTACATGTAGTGTTGCAGCAATCTTTCTGGTACTTGTAGGACGGTCCTCAAATTCTTGGAGAACCTCTTCTTCGACATCTGGAGTTGATACTGTGCAGGTCGCCCTTTCCATTAGTAATTTTAAAACTTCCTGTTTTCTAAGACGTTGAGGAAGGTGCAAACATAGTTGTAAATGCGGGTACACGATTAGAAAGGTACACTTTCTCATAGAGAGCGTGGCTGCTAATGAATTACCGTTCGTACGCCTTAAACAAAATGCATATCGCACATTTCACTATTTGTGTAATTCATTTTGAAAATATGAGCCAAACACTTGTAACACAGAAGTTGACGCGACCACGCGACAGGTATATGTATTAAATAAAGCGAGATACGGAACTAGTTTAATTAACAGGTAGGTAACCTTTCCTACGGCATATTGAACTTATTATAAAGGTTGAGATGTGCACGGGACGGGCAATGGAATATATAAGAAATGTCTCACATAAGTTTCATCACCTTGTTTCTTGGAAACGAGGCGTTTTCGGGTGAAATGCTTATTAAACATAATAAAATATTATGCAAAGGAATATTAATATAAATTTTTTCTCAATATTAACGATTAAAAAAAAAAAACCCCCCCAAAACCCTTGGAAATATATTTTTATATATTATTAATTATATATATATAATAATATATTATATATATATATTAATAATATATATATATATATAATATAATATATATATATATATATATATATATATATATATATAAAGTAGTCTTGGCTTGAGTAGTGGTTACAGCATAAAAAAATTCATTCTTTTTTTTTTTTTTTTTTTTTTTTTTTTTTTTTTTTTTTTTTTTTTTTTTTTTTTAGAGAGATTTCCATATTATTAAAAAATACTCCTTTTCAGTTAATTGGTTTATTTTTATTTGGTATTTGATTGTCGTGTAAAATTAATTTCGGATTTAACATTTCCTATAAACAAATTTCATTTCTCTTTTTCTTTTTTTATATAATTGAGAGCAGCACCTGGTGTAATATTTTATCTTATTTATGTTTTAGCTGGCATAACAAATGTCAGGTGTGGTATGGGTGACTGTTATATAGGTTAGGATAGCAGTCGCACAATAACAGCACCTCTTCATTTTCTCCATTTCAGGAGAATTTGTCACTTATAGTCTGATGTTATATTTTCCTCAATTTGGAATGTATTAAATGCAAATGGCGTTATATCCTTCTGTAAACAGAAAGCGATTTAGTAGTAGTTGACATTCCGCTAAGATGTGAGAAACAGATTCGGTGTCCTCTTCACATATTCTGCATGTTACTGATATTTTCTCTTTCAATGTGTTCCCTGTGCCTCCTTGTTCGGAGTGTACGATTTTGCTTTGCTATTATCTTTCTTTCCTCTTCTGCTTTAAGTAAGCCTTTACTAAGTATTTACACTAATTTATTGCCATCAACATATACTTCCCCAATAACTTTATATTGCTTTGTCGTTGCCTGACTTCCATTGGTTTATATGTTACTGACCTTTGAGGTCTTCTTAAAGAACTTTTTATTTTAGAATATATTCCTACTTCATCTTCATCGCTAAGAGGTGTCTTTAGTTCTTATCACTCGACTTTTTGAGAATATATTCCTACTTCATCTTCATCGCTAAGAGGTGTCTTTAGTTCCTTATCACTCGACTTCTTGAGAATCGTCAAAGGAAACTTTGATTTTGCAAGGTTTGCCAAAAAAATTTTTTGGTCCTACTCAAAAAGTACCCCTAAACCTTTTTCACTTATTTTATTTAACAGTGAAAAACCTTGTGTTCAGCACTTAAGGAAATTTAAGAATCTAAGATTTTTTGCGAAAGAAAATTATTATATATATGCTAGATAAATGACCAGCCAAACACTGCACTTTAAAAGAAAAGCAATATTTATAAAGTTAACGGTAATTTTATCATGCATCAAAAATAAATAAACCAAATAAAATACATATAAACATAAAATATTGATTTTCCTTTTATTTAAATAATTTCCTTTTAAGCAGTGTGAATTATCAAAAATATAATTTTTCTTTTAAGATTCCAAAATCTCATTCAAATCCTTATTTTTTTCCCCACAACTTTTCCACTTAATCAGGGGTAATTTTCTTTCACAACCTCAATTAATTTTAATAAAAAGGGAATATTGTGGTTTTACCATATGAGAAAAGTACTTTTGCGTTTCTTTTCCTTTTATAACTAAATAAAAATAACAACTAAAAAATAATCAAAATGAGACATAAAACTAAATTCAGTTAATTAAAAAATAACCTTTGCTTTCGTTTCTGATCGTCCAATTGTGTTGCGATTTTTTCCGATCATTAACTTTTCATTATCTTGGAGGAGATTAGATCATCACCTGTAATGAGTTCTTTTTCTCTTTGGTTGAAAGTATGTTCATCAGTTTCTGAATATATGTAACGTTTTGATCTTAGGAAGAAGGATTATTCCTTAAATGGATATTGGATTTTAATATGCAAGATGAATACTTTCAAATCCAACTGTTGAAGTTGCTGAATCCATGTCAGGCATAGCAATGAGGAAAGAATATGTACAAAATTACCACGGCCTGGAAGGACTTAGGTTTTTAAAATCTTTAATCTCGAATCCATATCAGACATCTTTCATGGATGTGAATCATGTTTGTTTACATTTTGTTAAATATTTTCATTGTATATATTTTTAAAATTTTAAAATTCCGGCAACTTTTAGATCCGCAACAATATCCTATTTTATTATATATAATGAAAATGATAAGAAAAATGTGAAATTTACAAACCATTTATGGATATTTTGAAGAAATTTATCTCCATTTATTTTATGTAAACAATTTCCTATTAAATTATTAACATTACAATTTTAGTAATAATTCCATTATTTTGACAACAAAGATGATGATTTCAATTTTAAAATTTTAAAAATATATACAATGAAAATATTTAACAAAATGTAAACAAACATGATTCACATCCATGAAAGATGTCTGATATGGATTCGAGATTAAAGATTTTAAAAACCTAAGTCCTTCCAGGCCGTGGTAATTTTGTACATATTCTTTCCTCATTGCTATGCCTGACATGGATTCAGCAACTTCAACAGTTGGATTTGAAAGTATTCATCTTGCATATTAAAATCCAATATCCATTTAAGGAATAATCTTTCTTCCTAAGATCAAAACGTTACATATATTCAGAAACTGATGAACATACTTTCAACCAAAGAGAAAAAGAACTCATTACAGGTGATGATCTAATCTCCTCCAAGATAATGAAAAGTTAATGATCGGAAAAAATCGCAACACAATTGGACGATCAGAAACGAAAGCAAAGGTTATTTTTTAATTAACTGAATTTAGTTTTATGTCTCATTTTGATTATTTTTTAGTTGTTATTTTTATTTAGTTATAAAAGGAAAAGAAACGCAAAAGTACTTTTCTCATATGGTAAAACCACAATATTCCCTTTTTATTAAAATTAATTGAGGTTGTGAAAGAAAATTACCCCTGATTAAGTGGAAAAGTTGTGGGGAAAAAAATAAGGATTTGAATGAGATTTTGGAATCTTAAAAGAAAAATTATATTTTTGATAATTCACACTGCTTAAAAGGAAATTATTTAAATAAAAGGAAAATCAATATTTTATGTTTATATGTATTTTATTTGGTTTATTTATTTTTGATGCATGATAAAATTACCGTTAACTTTATAAATATTGCTTTTCTTTTAAAGTGCAGTGTTTGGCTGGTCATTTATCTAGCATATATATAATAATTTTCTTTCGCAAAAAATCTTAGATTCTTAAATTTCCTTAAGTGCTGAACACAAGGTTTTTCACTGTTAAATAAAATAAGTGAAAAAGGTTTAGGGGTACTTTTTGAGTAGGACCAAAAAATTTTTTTGGCAAACCTTGCAAAATCAAAGTTTCCTTTGACGATTCTCAAGAAGTCGAGTGATAAGGAACTAAAGACACCTCTTAGCGATGAAGATGAAGTAGGAATATATTCTCAAAAAGTCGAGTGATAAGAACTAAAGACACCTCTTAGCGATGAAGATGAAGTAGGAATATATTCTAAAATAAAAAGTTCTTTAAGAAGACCTCAAAGGTCAGTAACATATAAACCAATGGAAGTCAGGCAACGACAAAGCAATATAAAGTTATTGGGGAAGTATATGTTGATGGCAATAAATTAGTGTAAATACTTAGTAAAGGCTTACTTAAAGCAGAAGAGGAAAGAAAGATAATAGCAAAGCAAAATCGTACACTCCGAACAAGGAGGCACAGGGAACACATTGAAAGAGAAAATATCAGTAACATGCAGAATATGTGAAGAGGACACCGAATCTGTTTCTCACATCTTAGCGGAATGTCAACTACTACTAAATCGCTTTCTGTTTACAGAAGGATATAACGCCATTTGCATTTAATACATTCCAAATTGAGGAAAATATAACATCAGACTATAAGTGACAAATTCTCCTGAAATGGAGAAAATGAAGAGGTGCTGTTATTGTGCGACTGCTATCCTAACCTATATAACAGTCACCCATACCACAGCTGACATTTGTTATGCAGCAAAACTAAGATAAAATATTACACAGGCTGCTTCAATTATTATTAAAAAAAAGAAAAGTAGAATGAATATTAATTTATAGGAAATGCAAAAAAGTATTTATTCTATTATATTTCTGTAGAAAGCTATGTAGAATACCAAATAAAAATAAACCTAATTACACAATATATCAGAAATTTTTAATAAATAATGGAAGTCTTGGAAAGAAAATGTTCCAAATTAAAATCAATTCAAAAAAAAAAAAACAAAAAAAAAAAAAAAAAGAATGATTTTTTTATGCTGTAAACCATACTCAAGCCAAGACTACATTT
This sequence comes from Trachelipus rathkii, assembly GCA_015478945.1. Lineage (NCBI taxonomy): Eukaryota > Metazoa > Arthropoda > Malacostraca > Isopoda > Trachelipodidae > Trachelipus > Trachelipus rathkii. Next base: position 50,656 of record JABUQX010025160.1, on the reverse strand, counting down.
TATAATTAGTAATATATATATTATATATATATATATATAGATATAGTAATATATACTATATATATATATCATAATATATATATATATTATATATTATATATATATATATATATATATATATTATTACAGGTGTTGAATATAACAAAAATTTTAGGTATGATATTCCTTGCATTAAATATTTAGATAATATGTGTTAATAGCATTTTCACCGAAACTCCTCAGCCTTCCCAATATACTAAGGTGATGAACTATGTTGAGACCTATCGCGAGATATTCCATTTGCCCGTCCCGTGCCACATCTCAACCTTAATAATAAGCACAAATATACCAGTTGCAAAGGTTACCTACCTGTTATTTACTAGTTCCGTATTCGCTTTATTTATACATATACCTGTCCGTGTCGCGTCAACTTCTGTGTTCAAGTGTTTGCTCTATATTTCAAAATGAAATTACAACAAATAGTGAAAGTGCGATATGCATTTTGTTACGGTCGTACGAACGGTATCATTAGCAGCCACGCGTCTCTATGAAGAATGTACCCTAATCGTGTCAACCCGCATCACACTATGTTTGCACCTCTCCATCAACGTCTTAGAAAAACAGGAAGTTTTAAAAACTTACTAATGGAAACGGGCGACCTTGCACAGTATCAACTCCAGATGTCGAAGAACAGGTCTCCAAGAATTTGAGGACAGTTCCTACAAGTACCAGAAAGATTGCTGCAAACCACTACATGTTAAAGTCATTCGACAGTTTATCGGGATTGAAATATCAATCTGTTTACCCTATTCACATCCAACTCGGATGCAGGCACTCTTACCAACAGATTCCTTGCAAGAGAGCTTATGTGTCGATGGATGCAACAGAAAATTGCAGACAACCCTCACCATTTAGCAGAAATATTGTTTTCCAGAGGCGCCATATCGAACTTCCACAACAATCACATATGGGCTGATGAAACCCACATGCAATAAGTTGAAAGGCCACCATCACATCAGTTTCATGAATGTATGGTCGGAAATTCGTTGGCGACCATTTTGATAGTCCCTTTTCTTTACCAGGAGGCTTACTGGAGACGTTATCGCCAATTTCTTGACTTGCCTACAGGCCTTACACTACTGGAAGACGTCACAATTACAATAAGATCGAAAATTGTATTTAAGCACGACGGCCGCTCCAGCTCATTCAGTTTGTTGCTCGTAACCTATCTGAAACTTAGTATCCACGGCCGTTGGTACGTCGAGAGGTAAACCAACCTTGCCTCCGCGGTCTCCCAGACCTAAATGCATTGATTTCTTCTTGTGAGGTCACTGAAACATTTGGTTTATACAGCAACAGTTGAAAGTCCCGAGAATTAAGGGCTCGCATAATCGCATCTGTGTGACACAATTTCGGCCACACACACGGTCATATTTTAACGTGTCCGGCCAAATCCAATGCGTCGCTGAATCCAGAGCAATTTTATTGCCACTGGGTGCTCATATTCAAGTATGTGTCATAACCTATCGTATTCATATGCTTCGTTACTATTTCTTGTCCTATATGTCCTTTGTCCTGTAATGTATGTACTCCTATAATTAAATAAATTGAATGAATTTGTTAATTACCTTTCCAAATTTAGGTTACTGTTTATTGTAACTTAATGTTTAAATAGGTTTCCACACCTTGTATCTTGAAACAAGGCGTTTTCGGTGAAATGTTATTGACACAATATTTATCTTATATATATGCAGGAATATCATTACTGAGATTTTTTCGCAATATCAACGATACACTAATATATATATATAGTAGATATACCATAGTATATATAATAATTATAATATTATCATATATATATTATATATATATTATATATATATATATATATATATAATATATAGTATATATATATATATAGAAAAGTAATATATCCTATTTTATTATATATAATGAAAATGATAAGAAAAATGTAAACATTAATATGACCAAAATATCCATTAATGGTTTGTGAATTTTAAAGAAATTTATCTCCATTTATTTTATGTGAACAATTGCCTATTAAATTATTAACATTACAGTTTCAGTAATAATTCCATTATTTTGACAACATAGATGATGATTTCAATTTTAAAATTTTAAAAGCTATACAATGAAAATATTTAACAAAATGTAAACAAACATGATTCACATCCATGAAAGATGTCTGATATGAATTCGAGACTGAAGATTTTAAAAACCTAAGTCCTTCCAGGCTGTGGTAATTTTGTACATATTCTTTCCTCATTGCTATGCCTGACATGGATTCAGCAACTTCAACAGTTGGATTTGAAAGTATTCATCTTGCATATTAAAATCCAATATCCATTTAAGGAATAATCTTTCTTCCTAAGATCTAAACGTTACATATATTCAGAAACTGAGGCTCATATTTTCAACCAAGAGAGAAATACCTCACTATTATTCTCAGCCCAGATAATGAATAAGTTGATGGTCGGAAAAAGTCGATACACAATTGGACGACCAGAAACGAAAGCAAAGGTTATTTTTAAATTAATTAATTAAATTTAGTTTTGTCTCATTTTGATTTATTAGTTGTTATTTGTATTTAATTCTAAAAGAAAAAGAAACGCAAAAGTACTTTTCACATATGGTAAAACCACAATATTACCTTTTTATTCTTTTGAATGTTAATAGATAATTTCAGTTATTGCATACTTTTAATTTGTTCCCAATAGAAGATAAATTTATGTTTATGAATGTAAATATTAGATCCAATTTGTTTAACCCATTTTACGTTTGCTGTGGTTAATCATGTCATCTAAACTATTGTTCTTTTAACTAGATTTTTTATACAACTTTAAACTAGTTACAGAATATTAATTTTACTTTTAATGCATTTTTTAAAAATGTTATAAAATTTTTATACAAAATATGAGTGGAAATAGTTTTTAATAATGAAACTACTCAAAAGTTGATGACCAACCTATCACCCAAATGGAGGAAGAAATTAAAACATCTGTCTACAAAAGCGATAATCTCTTTGCTGCTTTACATAAGAACTTACAAATAAAGAAGAAAAGCACTAATAGGATGATTAGAAACCAATGTGAGTGCATAATAAGGAAAACATATAAAGCTTTAGAAAAAAACATGCATTTGAGATGTAGAAAGGTAGGAAAGACTTCTTTTACTTGAAACACGTTGATTGATGATGTCTATTGCTTCTTGTCTCTTTTCATATTTGGCTTCCAATCTTACTAGTTGCACCTTGTGAGTGCACCGTTTATAACAAGATAAATGCCAACTATCATTTTCCATTCCATCAAATTTCATTCTAAAAGAAAAGAAATGAAATTAATAAAACTGTTCATATTCAAAAGAATACTATCTTTATATATCTCGACTCAAACAGATCTAAATATGTAATTTTTCTGACAAAAATGTTAAATACTTTTCGAAGCATTAGCGCACATATGAGCTTGTTGGTAGTGACATACGTGCACAATCTGCTACGAAAAGAGGTGCAGTAGATCCACACTATCAAAATATTAAAAAAAAAGTGCCCATTTCTTTCATGTGCTAACGTAGAGCCATTTAATAGATTAGATAAGCATCTTCAAAAACAAAGCATAAACTTGGTAGGAGGCATCCTTATTATAGAAGATATGTGAGTAACTACACATTCCGACCCAACAACTTTAAGGCAATTGGGGCATCTAACTGCAAAAACATTTTATTCTAGATTTTCAACAAAAACTGCTAAAGCTTTCGAGACATATTTGAAGAAATTGCAGATTGTAAAACCTCGTAACACCAGTCAGTACCTTTTAAAGGTACGCCAAATCATTAATAGGATCAAGATACATCCATCAAAAAACTTGATAATGCTGATGCTAGAATAGTTTTGCATAACTGGTTTAAAAATTATACAAAATCTCACGAGGAGTAGAGTACGAAATTGTATGTTGTAATTCTAATTAGATTTATAAAGTATCTAGTTGATGTTTCGACTGCTGAAAAGTACTCTGGTTTATAACCAAATGATACAAGTTAGTAGTTGGAGAAGAAGTTTAAGACGTTCTTCTAAGAAGAAAGTTGAGAAAATTACTGAACTTGTCAACATATTTGAAACCAGTTTTATTTATAAAATGTATGATTTTTTTACGATTTATTTGTTTGCTAAATAATATGAGTAAAGGCACTATCAAAACGTTAAGTGTTTTACAGAATGCCACTGTAAAGAACGTGTTATTTTAACCATGGCTCTTGTTACAAATTCATGTCGATCTTGTGTCTTGGTATAAACATGACTATTGAACAACTTTTGAGAGCAGAAAAAGTAGTCATAGAAAAGCTTTATTTTGTTATCTGGGTAAAAGAACGTAAAACTCGAAAAGAACAAGGTCCTGCTCCTGTAACCGTTCTTGTGTATACTATGAAAAATCATACCGCTAATTGTACCAATTCCCATTTGTCTCATTTGCAATAATGCTCCTTTACTTATAACACGGGCAGGAAAACAATTGACACCAGATGATATACTTACTTAAAGGATTAAAAAATGTATGGGCATTGGCAGGTCTCAAGTCAAAAAATAGGTTCTACAATAGTACGAAAAACCGTTACAACTACAGTTAAATCAACTAAGATGTCTGAAAAGAAAAGAGCAGTCAAACATTGTGTCAGACTTTCAATGCATGAACGTTATTATAAACTTCAAACGGAGGCTGGTGAATGTGTTAAAACTACGAAGGTGGTTCATAGTTCTCTTAACGGTTCATCTCGAGTCCAATACAAATTTAATGTTGTAAAATTGCACAACTTCTTCAGCGATGTTAGAACACGTGGAAGGAAGCAACTATATTTCCTAATCTTCAAATTTTATCCCAAAGAAAGATTGATTTCAGTTAGAACAAAAAAATTTCCTTCTAACGTATTAACCACCAAGATCAAAGGGAAAAAGTCTTTTATACTCCAGCAGAAGAACTCTAATTGAGGAAGAAAAATTCCAAATGTTCTAAAAATAGTAAAAATTAAACAAATTGTTGAAACTGAGGAAAGGCTATCTTGACTGAAGGAAACTGGGAAAACGAATGCTCTTAAAAGGATGTTTACACAATCTTTTCTTAAAAGAAAAAACGAAAATAAATACCATGAATAATTTGTAACAGCTTAAGTATGATGTCATTGATACTTTTGTAATGCAAATGAGTGATAAAGTTTAATGATCGTTGCTTTCCTAGTTATCTAGAATTTGCAGAATTTTCGATATCTTACAAAATAAAGTATTAAATTTTTAAGTATATATAAAAATGTTCTAAGGTATAAATTTATTCGTTTTAAGGTTCCTCAGGAACAGGAACTTCCAAATTTTGTAAAATACCGTATTCATTTTACACCATTTCAATATACAAAAATACGGTACTTTTAACATTTGTTCAGTTATACTTCATACATACCACCTATACACTTAAACCATACAATGTATAATCTCAAACACTTATACATAGTGTACATACGTACCAACTTTTTTTTCACACCACCCTCGGGATTTGTTAATTATTGTTTTCATTTCGTTTTTGTTTTAAACAAATTTTATTATATTCATGACAGAAATAATTTACCCAAAATATATAAATATATATCTTATAATATATATATATAATATATATATATATTATATATATATATATATAAATATATATAATATATAGATATATATTATATATAATATATATAATATATTATATCATATGGAATACGTTCCAACTCAAAATCATTGAGCACTCTTCAGGTCTATATGAAATATAGAAGAGAAGCAACAATGCCCAATCCCAACACAGAGGAAGCCTTTACTACAATACACGGGTCCTGTGCGCATGCGCTTGGTACCCAATAAAATTTTAAAATTCCTCATAACACTTTCCAAAAATATCAATATACTTTTGTTGCTAGTTCTAAAGATGAATGTGGCCCATTCCAATTGGTAGAATGATTAAATTGTGAGATATGATAAATAATCGAACATAATATTAACGCCAATTAATTCAAACTGTCAGCTGTTTAAGAGTTTCACTAAAATCTCTCCGATCCCTAACATTATGTCAAATATACTCCGCTTCCTTCGAAGGGAAGCTATTCTTAATGAGCAAACTACCAATGTTTTTGCGAAAGAAAAAGACTAGTGATGTATTTTTCCTAGAAAGTCAATATTTCAGAGTCTCCGATACGTGGCAATAAGGTGACACAAATCACAGAAAAGGGTGGGGGTGGTTAACATTGGTCCGGAGCAGGTTTTGCCAACTACGATGAAACCTAAAGCTTTCTTTAACGAGGGAGTTTCTCTGTTTCCTCAAGTTTATGAGTCAATATTGAAAGATCGTATTGATGAGCTTAAAAAGAAAGTTATCATTTTCAAAATATCATCCTTCATATCTTATAATCTTGTACGTGATGACCGTGATAATTTTATCCCACCTTTTTGTTGTGGTTTCTCACCAGCGTGCCGATTTAATATGTTCAAAAATAGTTAAATTTAAAATTTTAAAATTTATGCGAAAAAAAGTGTTTGAACGACTTATAGTAATTTAAATAGAGTCACCAACTTGGTCTTCATACTTGTTAACTGATTATCACAATGTAACACAAAAATTGTTTCTTTTTATTTTTATATTGTTTCTTATGCAGATTTTTGCGCTGAATCCAGAAATGGTACTCATTTTCCCGAAACATCGATAGTTTTAGAGATATTCCAAAATTATGAATTTTCTTGTTTCAGAACTTTTCCACACAGAACAGTCACACGTTCGCGTTTTAAAAGTGTTGCAATTTCTATATCATCAGACTTTAAGGCAGTACGGTTATTTTTCTAATGACATTTGTACTTATAAATATATATATATATATATATTTATATTACATATATATATATATAGATGTATATTATATTACATAGGTAATTATGTAAGGACTTTTATCCAGAAAAATAAATAAAAATTATTCAATTCAAACGTTTTATTATTTAAAATTTTTGAAGATCTAACTTTTTTTTTATGAATACTTCTATCTTTCTAACCAAAAGACCAATATAGTCTCCCATCATGGCACAATTCCATCGTCCCTGATACCGCTTTCCATCGTTTGAATTATCTGGGTGAATCCTATTTATCATTATATATATTAATAATATATATATTCCTAAATTCTCTCGAAAGAAGTCAAGATGCGAATGTAATATGTGTAGCTTTAAAGACGTGCGGCAACAAATAATTTTGTTACATTTAATGAGCCTTTCTATCAGCTGAACATAATTGGGATCTTTATTGTTTCCTATAAATCCATGGACAACATTAAGAAATATAAATGTAGCATCCCTTTCAGAACGACTCATCTTTTCTAACGTTGATGACTTTAGTAACGTAGCAACATGGGGTCTAGTAAATATGCCCGCTTTTTCTTCTGCATCTGACAGCTTAGAAAACACAACACGGATTTGTTGAAAAGTCTTCCCTCCAAAGTCTAAAGCTTTCACAAATTGTTTTGCCAATCCTAATTTTATGTGAAGAGGAGGTAATAAAACCTTTTTAGGCTGCACGAGAGGGTTTTTACTACGTTGAATGCACCTGGTTGTGGTTCCGTGCGTATTTCCCAATGTACTTTGTTGTAGTGATCAATAGTTGCCCTACTATCCCATAAGCAAAGAAAACAAGAATATTCAGGAAACCCTCCGTGCAAACCTTAAAAAAAATCCTATCATTTTAAAATCACCACATACATCCCACTGAAATTCCTTGTAGTTAATCTTTTCAAGTAAATGCTTAACATTTTCATAATCCTTTTTCATTTGGACAGAATGTGTAACAGGTATTGATGTATATTTATTTCCATTGTGAAGCAATACAGCTTTTAGGCTTTTAGCTATCAAAAAACAGGCGCCATTGAGTAGGGTTATGTTCCACGCCAATAGCAGTAAATAAACATTTCATTTTATTACAATAACATAAGTCATTATTCATAGCACAGTATGTTGCAAACTCTAAATGTCTGCTTCTATAAACAGTACTCTTTGAATCCTTATCAAGTAAATGCCATTCCTTCAGTCCTGAAGTAAGGAGCTCTGCTCCTGACTTAGTAAGTCCTAGAATCCCGGATTAAATCGTCAAGCTCTCCTTGGTTGGGGAAATGAGGAGAAAGCTTCAATGTCCTGAGTTCTCCATCAATTTCACCAGACAAATCATTTTCTAAGGAACTATTAGAGTCAACGGACATATCATCTTCCTAAAAAATAAGGAGAAACTTTCTATGAATGTCAGTCTAATTTCATTTTAATACATTTTTTATATGTTTAATTACTGAAACAAATTCAAATCAAGATTTTTACTTACATTTAAATTCGGTTGAGGTATAGGTAAGTGTTCATCATACGGCATGGGGCTATTGACGAGGCTATGTTTGGATATTGAAGATATTTCCTTCTTTTATCCTTTCTATACTTTGTGACATCTACTATACAGTAATAGCAGTCACTAATGTGATCTGTCGGCTCTCTCCATACTCTAGAAACAGCGAAAAGAATTGCTTTTCTTGTCCAGCATAAATCTCCTTCCAGCGTAGATTTGCAACTTCCACATTACTGTTATAATTATGCGGTGCCCATGTTTTGTCTCGATGCACCCATTAGACATCCAATATGCACATATGCATAGGGCAATCCAGACTTATTTCGGTCATCCTTTAACAATTTAGTATGAGACATTGGCTTGGGACCACCATAGTATCCGCATTAATAGCAAAAAAAATTTAGATGGAATATTTGCATTGCCCGGATGCCAATGTCTTTGTTCTAGATTATTACAATAAAAAGTACATATCTCTGAAAAAAAGAATCCCTTAATGAGACTTGAAGCTATATACTATAAATATATATATTTATTATATATAAATTATATATATCATAATATATATATTAGATAATATATATTATTATATATCATATTTATAAATATTATATATATATAAATATATTATATATATATATATATGAAAAATCATCACAACAAAACACACTTTCAGCAATAAATTCAGGACTGAATCAGCTTATTTGACGACAAATATTTATATATATAGCGAAAATTGAGTACTTGGTAACTCTTATATATTCAGAATCAATTAAGAAGCCAAATGCATAACGTTTCTTGATCATACAAAAGGGTATGCATTTACTTGGAAATAAAGACACTAGCCTAATACTGAATTGGGTCGTAGCATATTTAAAAGACGGTCGATTGATAGTAGAAAAACTACAAGCATTTTAAAAAGTCAGCAAGAAAAAAAAAAACATACATTGTAAAAAATAAATTATTAAATAGCAATAAAGTTTTTTAAATTTTGTAACATTGTGTTATGAGAAACGAATGCAAAGTTTTGGTTTAAAATTTTGCCATGGCAATAATTAAAATTTTATTGTTGATTTTTTAACTGGAATAAATAGTAATCATATTAAGATTTATTATGCTTATTATAGTTAACAAAGTGCAAATTTCGTTTCCCTAAGAGGTTTGGGATGGCTATGCTCTTGAGGAACATCAAGGATATACAGTAGTTTTAAACGAAGCTGATGTTGTTATAATGGACATTGCCGATTACAAACGTAAAGTTTATGAACTACTGGACGACTCAAATATATATAGGCTATTACGATCTGATCCATCAATGTCTTTTTTAATGAATTTAAAAAAAAAAATTATGGCAAAGGTTCTTTAAATCTTATACCCAAGTTCAGAGTAAAAAGACCTACACTTGAGTTTCATTGTATACCGAAGATAGATAGAGACCTAATGTGCACCTCATGCCAACCATCATCACTTATAATACAGTTTACTACTCTTTATCTTTTTGGTTGGTTTTCTTTATTATTATTTAGCCAAGATATCTCCCTCTCATCTTGCAAATTCAAATTTTATTGATAAGATTAAAAATAAATAATTCTCAGGCAATATTATGGCTGGTTTACTATGATGATGTTAGTATGTTTGTTAACGTTCCTATTAATGACGTGTTAAGTAGGCTACTTAAGTGATTTCTTGATCGATGGAGAAATCCCCCTCCCTACATCATGATTTACTTTAGCTTATGAAATTTTGGGTAATTGCGTAGCCGAGCAAAATATATCGACAAATCTATTTTACTTTCCGTTAATAGGCTTTTTTTTTACATTTTTTCTACCTATGCTTGATGACGCAAACAGCGTTGTCATATTTAACGCTTTCGTTTTAGGCCCGAAAACTCGTTAGGGTGATGATAAAGAGTTGTTAAGTAGACACCGATTTAATTAATTATATATAGTATAATATATATAAAGAAAATATATATATATATATATTATATATATATATATATATACTATATATATATTATATATAGTAATATAGTGAGGTTACCATAAAGAAGAAAACTATAGACTTTAGAGAAAAGTTTATTTAGAAGAAAAGTTTACTATATATATGTAGAACATGAAAAGCAATGTATTTTATTTTTTTTTTTTTTTATATAATTACTTCGAGACGCATGCTTTCGTGGTACCTTTTAGATCGTGCAACATTTTAATATGATTTGCGAGTTTATATTTATTTTTTATTTTTTTTAAACTAATAGGAAACCCCAAGGGATACCGCACCGATGCAGGAGTCGGGTCTCTCGGCCCTTCCGGGAACGACAGGGTAGGACTATTTCCCCCCTCCGGGGAGGGTCTCCGGAACCCCGCTCCTTGGTATTTAGGTGTCGCGGGGTTTCCTTCCGCCCTTCCCTACGATATGGAAAAACGTCCCCCTCTGTTCCCCGTCGGCTCGAGCCCCCCTGCATTGCCGTGTAATACTGTATTATATAAGTATTTTACACGCCAAGTAGGGGGCCCAGCCGACGGGAACAGAGGGGGGACGTTTCCATACCCCGTAGGGAGGGCGGAGAACCCCCGCGACACCCAAAATACCAAAGAGCGGGGTCCGAGAGACCCTCCCCGGAGGGAGGAAATAGTCCTTACCCGTCTGCACGAAGCCGAGAGACCCCGACTCCTGCCATCGGTCGGTATACCCTTGGGGTCCCCATTAGTTTTAAAAAAATAAAAAATAAAATTATAAACTCGCCAAACCTTAAAAAATGGTGCACGATCTAAAAAGTACTACGACAAGCATGCGGCTCTGGAAGTAATTATATAAAAAATTAAAAAAAAATTTTTTTTTTTTTTTTTTAAATACACTGCTTTCCATGTTGTACATATATATAGTAAACTTTTCTTCTTAATAAACTTTCCCCGGAAGGCCGAAAGACCCGACTCCTGCCATCGTGCGGTATACCCTTGGGGTCCCATCTAGTTAAAAAAAAATAAAAAATAAATATAAACTCGCAAACCATAAAAAATGTGCACGATCTAAAGAGTACTACGACAAAGCATGCTCTCTGGAGAGTAAGATTATATAAAAAATTAAAAAAAAAAAATTTTTTTTTTTAAATACACTTCTTTTCATGTTCTACATAATATAGTCAAACTTTTCTTCCTAAATAAACTTGCCTCAAAAAGTTCTATATTTTCCTTCCTTTATGTAACCTTCACCATATATATATATTAAACGATAATATAAATATATATTATATAAAGATATATTTAATAATATATCTATGATATATATATAATATATAATATATATATATATTATATACGATCGTAACATAAAAAAAAAAAGAAAACAAAATTTTTTTTTTTTTATGTGCATGCAGTTGCATTGGAAGTCTATCGAAGCATCGATTGTCGTTCAAAAACAAAAATTTTTATATTGCACTTTGCTTCCACAATTACCAAATTTTGGTCCACAAATTATTATTTTACTTTTGAAGGTTTATTTTACACGAAAATTTTTGAGGCCAGCATGGGATCCCCATTGAGCTCTGTACACATGGAAGTTTTTGAGTTTAGGTTGTTACCAACAACGACGGAATTTAAATTTTCTGCTTGGTTACGTTGCGTGGATGATATGTTTGTTCTCTGGCCTGCACATCAGAAAATCGATATACTTCTTAGCACGGATAATAAATAGTCACTTAGCATTAAGTTTACTTCTGAGATGGAAACTGAATAAAATTTATTTTCTTGATCTTAAAGTTATAAGATATGTAATCGTTTGAAAGTTAAAATTTTTAGAAAACCTAGACAAAGGAGTCTCTTTTATTCATTATTTTTCATATCATTCTAATTAAATAAAAAGATCAGTTTTATCGCGGCAGTTTTTGAGAGCTTTATGGTTATCTGACCTAATATCGTGACTGAGATTAAAAATATTTGTAAAATTTTTAATACATTAGGTTATTCCTCCTCTTTTATATCTCGTTTTAAATAGAACAAAACAAATGTTTTATCGGGATCAATGATAAATCCCCACCCTCTTCTGTGATTAGTGTTCCTTATTCCCACGCACTTGAGCCTCTGAAATACTGGCTTTCTAGAAGAATTACATCAGTAGTCTTTACCTTTTGCAATAACATTGGTAGTTTGTTCATTAAGAACATCCCCCTTAGGAGTAGGGAGAATATTGGATGCCATGCTTGGGATTTGAGATTTTATGTTTTTGAGATTCTTACGCAGCTGACCGTTCGAATTAATCAGTCTAAATATTGCGTTAGTTCTTATAATTTAAACAAAGCCATTTCTTAACATATGTCACAATTTACTCATTCTATCAAATGGAATTAGGCAACATTCATCTTTAGAACTAGGAAAAGTATATTGCAAATTGTTGAAATTGCTGCCATAAGGTTTTTAATTTTTTTTTTTAATTGAGCAACATTATTATTAATATTATTATTATTATTATTATTATTATTAATTATTATTATTATTAATATTATTACTAAGGTGAGTGAAAAATACCTGTAGGGCAGTGTCCTGCAACTTTGTTTTCAGTGTTTTTATATCCATTGTGGATCAAAACTTTACAAAAATAATCGCTCACTTGTAAATATTTACCAAGTTATCATATTTAGTCAATAAAAACGTCTCTTATTTATTTATTTATCTATTGATTTTTTTACCACGGTTTACTTGCGTTTCGATTCGATTTTTTTTTTTTTATCAGTTTCTAAGATTCATCACTACAAGACTGAAAATATTAGAATCGAGTTCCACACTTACTAATTTAAGTGGAAGAAAAACAAGAATGGTGCATTATTTTTATTATTTATTTATTTAATAATAATGGATTAATAATTATTATATAATGGTTCTTATTTGAAGGCAACTTAAATGTTATCGTTAAAACCAATCAATTATATAGTTGAAAGAGGTGTCAAACTATGCAAGATTTTGACATACTTTGATAGTAAATGAGGATCAGAAAGAGCAATTGCAATGGCAATGGCTTTATTATATGACTAATGCACACTAAAGAGAAAACAAAATATTTTTTACATTTACATTTTCAACAGTTATTATTATTATGTAAGTATTTTATCTTCAGAATATCAATTAAAATATCGTCCTTTGCGCAGGTCACAAATATCTCTACAAAGCAAAGCCAAATTATGTCCGTTTCATAAATTTAACAGAAACAATTACTGTAAATCTATTTCTACTTATTTCTTACTTCCTTGTTGATACCCTGTTTATGTGTGATGATGACTTACTCGATTTATTTATTTACTTAGAACCCCATTTATAAATTTTATTACAAACCCCAAGAATAAAGGATCCGGAGTTATTGGTTAAATCCAATTTCTAATAAACTTTAATTTACTTTTAGAATAAATAGCTTATTACTAACCAAAACACACGCTATATATATATATTATACATTACTAACTCATACACCTATTTGTAATAGTTGGGAGTACTATATAGTCTAAGAGATTTCAAATGATGTAAAAGCCTTAGAAACTGAGTAATGTTATCTAGAGTCAGTGAAAAAAAGCGAGAGAAATGGAAGAGGAAGTCTTTCAAAAGAGGTTACCCACAATGACACGAATATTAACGCTAAAATCAATCTATTGTAGTTTATTTTGTTTAATTTGTTAGTTATACTATATATATTTATATATATGTAAGGGCTACAGTTTAAAGACTTTCACCGTATTGTGAGTACTTTGATGTGATTTCTAGGTCCACAATAAATTGATATGATATATTCGAGATTTGTTCCTCCTAAAATATGATACGTTAACGTTAAAGTATCTCCTAATTTTTTGATATTAAACTGGTAGAAGATATAAATATTAATGTATGCCTCGTACTCTGTCTGAGCGGTACGATTAATTGTATGGTGATATTGGTTTTTTGCTTATTTTCTGACGTGTAATCTAATCTAGTGTGTCAACAAGTTCTAATTAAAACTGATATTACGCTATGGTATATTGAAATACCATATTTTATTCATTATCATTATATCTCATGATGTGACATCGATGACAATATATCTATTCGTGTACCATATTAGTTGTATCACATTCCTTTTTTGTGGTTTTTTTTGGTGAATAGTAATTACGGCATACCGAAAGAATAACTGCCGTTATTACCAAATTTATCCGATATGGTTTTCTTGGTAGATATGTTAGGGTAATAGTATATCGGTTCTGCATTGTTAACTGCTAGTTTTTTGTTATCGTGAATAGGCTCTTCCCTACCCAACCAGTGCTGATAATCCTGATCGAGGCTACGTTGCGGAGTATCGAGAAGTTCCTTCTGTTGATATTCCTACAGAAATTCCTTGGATGAAGAAGGAGGCTTTAACCCGAGAACAACCTCCTCCAACTGATAGTTTGTCTATTCCAGTGAAGAAGTATCGCACAGTTCAATGATTTTTATTAGAAAATAAGTATCATCGACCAAAGATTAAGTGATAACAACCATCCGTCGACAGTTTATAACATTGACTGCAATGCATATTTGTTAAAAGTACTTTCTGCTTGAGACTAAAGAAAATTGTTTATCGCGTATTAATTAATTTCTACAATTAATTATATTATATGTATTTTTTCTGAGTTATTCAGAATTGAATCCGAGATAGATAGGTCATTTTAATATTTTTCAAAATTAACCTAATAGGCCACGTCACTCAATATGGGTGACATTTTTTGTTTTATATGTTTGGTGGGACACGACCCAATATGGGTGACATATTGGTATTTTGTTTTGTGACATGCGACTCAGGATGGGTAACATTTAAATAAATAAATAATTAAATAAAAAAGAAAAATTAAATTCTAAATTTTTTTTAACAAATTCAATAAATTTAGGAGTATTTTTTGGTTCTAAGCTGATAACAGTAAACTTGAAAAAGGTGATCGCAAGGTAAAATTAAAACTTTGCTGGTATTGTTAAAAACGTTTCTGGCATTATTTACACCATGAGATGTAGTAGTCATAGACGAAACTTTGGTCCCATGGAGAGGAAGGTTGGTATTCAAACAATATATACCTAATAAAGCCCATAAATATGGCATAAAGTTATTTAAACTTTGCTCGAAGGATGGTTATATATACAATGTTTCAATTTATGCAGGACAGTCGGAGGATGGTTCTAAAGCAAGTAGGTCTAGCTAAACAGGTTTGTACAAACCAAATGGATAATCTTCTAAATGAAGGGAAAACATTATTTGTAGATAACTTTTATACGAGTTATAAATTAGCGTATTCATTTATAAGGAAAACCACCCATGCGATAGGAACATTAAGAGCAAGGAAAAGATTATTCCGAGGGAGATTTGAGATGCGAAACTGAGAAAGATGGTTTAGTATCTAAAGAGGAAGAAAATGGCATTGTTGTGCTGAAATGGAAATTTCAACGAGATGTCACACTGCTTTCAAAACAAAGCCCATAAATGATGGAAATTGGAAGGGTTTCTAGTGATGAAGAAATTGATGAAGATCAACCTGGCCCTTCTACAAGAAGAAGCATTACACGAAAACGCTGGTGTGTTCAAAAAACCAGCTGCAGTTCTATCATACATTAAAATTCAATTCTGGATAGATATTTTTTGGAGAGATAGATATTTTCAGGACCAATAACCATGAATTTTTTTTTTCTAATACTCTATTGGATAGATAATAACTGTTTTTCGTTTTTATCTCTTATAGCCTTCTTACGATCTCATTTGTATAAAATTTGTGATGCTCTGGATTTAGACTTGTATCTGCCAGGGGTTAACTTTAAAGGATTTACATACTTAGATATTTACATTATCATCATAGAATTAGTTAGTTTCTGATGTGATTATTATAAAATTATATCTGCAACATTTTTAACATTTCAAGATATATTGCGTCCATAGCATTTAATTTTTCTTTTTTTTTATGACTTTGTTATCAGTTTTTTTGTACGTGATTGTGTGTGTGTGTGTGTGTGTGTGTGTGTGTGTGCTGTGGTGAGTGGTTGTATCTTGTGTGAGCAGAGTTTTTTATAGTTAAAAGACCCAATCCAGTGGACCTTTATTGGTGGAGCGATGTGTATGAAATTCGAATTGCTTGTGGTTTAGCGTGTCTGTATTGAATGACTGGAACAAAGAAGATGTAAGTGGTGGGCGCAGCTGGGTTCCCTATTCCACACTTTGCTGCAACGTCCGATGGCCAAGGAGGAATGCTATTCTCATGAAAAAATGTAAGGATTAATTAAGCCATAACCTAAAATTATTCATCCAAACATTTTATTACTGTCTGAGGCCCCTAGCCAGGATTCTTTTCAAATAAACTTAATAATCTCTCCAACTATAACTTTTTTATAATTTTCGACTTAATGGTGGAGTTCGTGCCTATATAAACATTAACATCCTGTAATATGTCTCGAAAACTGACATCTTTTTCTTCGTAATTTCGAATGTTCATATGGCTTAAAATCTTTCTCCCTACTCCTACCATTATCTTGTGTTTCTGGTACTGCTCCCCTAACGGAACAGATTTTTCACCTCCTTTTTGAAATATCTTACTACTTCTCAATTGAGACTGTACTTCTTCCCATCCAAATGCTGAGATCCTTCTATTTAGGGGATCTTATCAACGTTACATCACACTGAGTGCGTGGGACTTTCCCTCTCATGATCTGCATGCCAGGAGAGGAGGAGGCCAAACATTCCAGGTATCTTATACCGGAACGATCTGGAGAAAGAGTTAATTAAGAAGAACCAACACATTATACCAGATCGTCCTAACAATTCTTGAACACCTTTATTTAATGTTCACCTACTACTCATTCCTCTATATAATTACACCATTATTTCCCTACTTACCGGTAACTCTGACCAACGGCAATTCTGTAGCTCATTAATCTTTAAAACTTTGTCTACAAGTAGCTAGGCAACCCATTGCCCCTAACGGTAACTTTCTGGCACGTTTAATCGGGTAATGGGGGCAGTCTACACATCCGCGTTGCGTCGTTCTTTGCAACATATGCTTGGGAGCGAATCTTGCTTTGACTCGGAGGAATGCTTCGCTCACTGCGTGAAAATGGTAAGGGGCTCGCATCGTGAATCAGGGTCAAGGGTATGGCGGGTTCATTCCATCTTCAACTAATCTTTTTTTCTCCACAAAATCTCCAATACCTGTTCATCCTGAGAGAGATGTTCTCTCGCTCCATTAAGGAGAGAGGTACTATTGCCTATACTCAGGGCATCGCGCAAAGAAGAAAAACTCTCTTTTCTCCCTAATCCATCAGTTAAATCTACGTACCATTCTCCCCACTTCTGCTCGGAATCGTGGTATGCAGGGCTTTATTCGACAGGTTCAGCGGCGCTTTTCACTAAAAGAAAGTGCGAGCAAACCATACTTGGGCTTCTCCCTCTGACTAGTTATCAAAATTTCCTGGCCTCTCGTTGAACCAAAAAATTACTCTACAATAACTTTTGTAAATCTTGCGCTTTCCTGCCATAATCTCTCCTGACGGTTCTGTGATAACTTACCTACTGAAAGAGGAAATAAAATCATCATTTGGCCTGACTGCGCCAAATTCCAAATCCAAAATTTAATTTGATTACGGCATCCCTCTCCTGCTTTCTTACTACCCTCTCAGGTTTCATATGCCTTCTTTCAGTGATTACGCATGATTGGGGTTGCATGGGAATGCTTGAGATCTATGCACGTCAGGAAGGATAGTGGCCGGATGGCATTCCCCCCCGTGTTTTAGATAGCAGAGAGGAAGTGTGTCTTCTGTGAGCTGGCACACCCTGTCTCTGTTAAACCTACTCTCTAGTGGCCACATACAATGACTAGTACATTTCCTCAGTGTGCTGGAAAGCTCAGCATTGTCTTTCCCAATTTCGCTAGAAAGATAGCCACCTAGATCGCTTCATAACTGACGGGACCATAATAGGCTAACTCACTGTTTATTGCTATCGAAGGCTCTCTGAATTCATTCCTAATTTGCATTTTCCTGATTATTTTGAGTCTTATTCCATTCTTTCCTCTCATCAGTTATGCGTTTCGACAGGTTGATATCTTAAATTAATTAGAAAAAAAACAATAAACTATCCTAATCTCACCACTGATTATGGTCTTCTGCCCTTAGGGACTATGGGACGCTCCCTATGTTATGCGTGAAGCGCACCAAGACAATAATCAAAGCTTTTTGATCGAGTATGGATGCGTCACTACTCTCTAAGCCCCTTCCTTTGGGTTTCACTCCTTTCAATATGCTTCAATGCTTGTCAGTTTTTCGCTGGTCCCTCATATCAGCATGGTCGTTGGAGCGATCTATTCCCTCATTTCTGTTAATTGTGGTTGTTCCTCAAAGTTCTGTTTTATCATTCAACTTTATTTTACTTTTCATCAACGAACTCTTCAGGCTGTACTTCTAACTACATTGTTCAGCTTCTATATGCCGACGAGCACAACTCTCTCTTTATGTCACACTCATTTCAAAATTCTGCTCCCTCTTTTGCGTCTAGAGTTGCTCTCAATTAGCAGTGCTTTCGATTCTATTTTTTTTTTGTTTTCTCTATGGAGTTCGGGGCTCGACGATCTGGACGGAATTTCCCGGTGGGGCCGCACCGTCCAAACCTTGTGAAAATTTAACTCTTTAAGAACAACTTCTTTACATCTCCCTCTCACACTCAAAACACCTCCTAAGCTTTCCTATTTTCTTCGACGGCTCTAACTGCTCACCTGTTGACAACATAAACATTCTTGGTTTAGGGGAGTAACAAAAATTGTGCTGAAACCTCATATTGTCACAAACGGTTGCTAAGGTCGGGACCTCAAAGAAGCTGGGAGTCTGTTCAGGTTGCAGGGAATTTTTTCTCTTGCACAGCTACTAAAGTTACTATAAGGACCTGTACTCTCGTTCCGCTTTTTTTGGAAGTACTTTTTTCCATTAACATATGGGGGGGGGTCCGGCTTCCTCCCCTCTTCTAATTAGGATTGAGCGGAGTCAAAGACACAGGTCAATGTGTCTAGAGTAAACTGTCCCCTACCTATTATCAAAAACTCATTCTGACCCTCTATCTCTGCTACGTGACGTTGGCGCACTCTCTTCTCTATTAGGTACTACCAACGGTAGTGTTATATGCTCAACGGGAGTTGGCCGCTCGTTCTCCACCTCCATATTCAGCTGTATGTGCGCTCAACCTCAGTTATAACAAGGAGAACTAGAGGTTGCACGCCTGTCGCGAAAATGGCAATTATTCGTTTGGAGTGCCATTTGATGTATTAATCGCAGATCGTGCGTTTGGTGTCGTCTGAACTATTTTGCGCAACATATCTTGGTTCTTATATCCTGTGCCATCTGTTTTCCAACTATTTAATCTTACTCTCTTAAAACCCACGACTGCTCTTACCTGAGAGACTTATTCAAGCAGTATGATTGTTTTGGTGGGTTTTCGTGAATTTTATTTTCCCGCCTTCCTCCTTTGAAAAAGGGCCCAGCCCGTGAGTGGGGTGATCTGTATAAAAAAACATGGTAACTGCTTTATGTTAAAAAGGATTTAAAAGATTAACATGTTATAGGATTAAACTTGAATTTGCATTGCTGTGGTGTATGACTTGTCAATGCATGGATATTTTTTTATTATCACGGAAGAATGAATATAGAATTTTAAACAATTTTCACAGAATCAATAACTAGAGCACTTTTGGGTGTCAAATTCCATCAAGAAAACCAAAATGCAACATGAAGCACTTTCTAAAATTTGTTACCAACAGTGCTTGGAAGAAAATAAGAAGGGCAAGTAAACTGTGTTATGAAGAACACCAGAAAAAATATGGGCGACTTTTAAGCAAGAAAGAAAGCTAACAAAAGTGTATACACACTGCCTTGTATGTGAAAATAAAACTCCTCTGCATTTGTGTTTTGAAAAAATAAGAAATCGAGGCATTTAAGAAAAAAAATATACTTGAATTTCTAATTTTTTTCTTTTCCTATATTTTCGTTCAGTAATGTCATTAAAATCATACATTTTTTTAAAGAATAAAGCGATTATAAAATTAAAAAAAAATTTAACATTGTATATTTTTTACGAAAAATGAAAACAAGAATTGGTTTTTCCAACTCCTTGCTTAGAGAAAATCTAGATAAGAACATAAACTAAAATACTGCAATATTCCCCCATTACACCATGTCTAATTAAGAAAAATAAATGTTATTCACATTTAGAAATTCATACTTTCAAAAAAGAAAAAAGAATAGGATTTTTGAGGTAAATTGTTCCAAACAAAATTCGTTTAGAAAGGCCCACCAGTATATATCTTTCCAATGAATAACATGTATTGTCAGACATTTGGTAGACGACCTTTCAAATAAAAGTTTTAGTGTCACCCACATGCTAACAAAGCAAGAGTAAACTGTACTGTGGTCAATGTGTTTAAACCGATTTGTATTATCCTTTCAACTAATATTTTCAGGTTTTCCTTGATTCTTATTAAGACTTACATTCATTTATAATGTTCCTTGATAACTTTTTTTAGCTAAAATATTGAATATATAAGCAATTCAAAAAAATAATTACAACTATCTAAAGACCAAGTCATTTTGATGAAAATATCGTGTTACTATATAAAGGAGTTAAAAGAGGTTTCAAAAGTTTTTATAAAAGTATTAAATTATGCTATATTATATTATATATACTATATATAGGTACTACTCTAAATATATATTATTTATATAAGCTAAATTTATTTATATATATAGCATTTTCTGAGTGCAAGAATCGAATAACCGTTATCATACCAGTTACCGTCATGATCCGTTACGTAACAGTTAATATAATATGGTTGGGCTAAGTCGAATATTTAACTAATAGTCGCATCATATGGATAGGTTGTATTTTACTGACATTCGTCGATGCATATAGAGGGAGTAGAGAGTTGCGTACTTTCTTACTATCCTCCTAACGTTCAGGTCTATGAATATATATTGTTATGTATATTTACGAAAAACTAGTTATAAACCCACAAACCCAATTAATAGAAAAAACACTAATTTCATCTAAACCACATAAAAACACTCTATTTTTACCCTTACCTTTGACATTCTTTCATTCGGGTAGCAACTAAAATAAGCAGTTTTCATTCCATGCAAAATCAAAGTTTTGGCTTTCGTTATCAATAAATTTATATTAGATCGTCTTTCATAGTATTTCGTTATATTTCTCGTTCCCATCCTTAATTAATTGCCTCAGTATCAGTATTTACTACTAATTAGAGGCCTGTCAGCGGAGTATCCACGATCCGCATTTCATTTTCTCTATCGGAATCCGCCATGAATTTTTGCAGATAACGGATAGTATATCTTCATGATATATAGAAAACGTTTTGTGGTTCACACCATTTTTGACCTTTTTACTCTAACTTATATATAGTAGGGATATTTATATTCAACTGTAGTTAGTAATATATAGGTATATATATATAGATAATTTTTAATTCCTCCTTACGTATATATATATAGTATTATATAATATATATATATAATATACTATATATATATATATCATATATATATATATCAAAGGGTCTAGTTCAGACTTTATCAAAGACACTATTCATTGATCGATGAAGAGAATAATCAAACCCTAAAGCGCTTGAGATATCGGATAATAATCCACTGATTTGGATGGCATTGATAATTGTAAAAAGTTTTCCACTGCATTTGACGACCTCGCCGCATGAATACTAGCATGCTCCTTCAACAGGAGTGTCACTCCTGTCGCTCTTTTGTAGTGGTCCAGGTCTAGGTGGTCTCATTACGAGGAAACACAGAGCAAATCTCTTCTCTTTGAAAGTTGCCTCACTGCGACATGACATTTTGTTCGTGAAGAGCATGATTTCTAGATTTTGGAATGATTTACTCTAGTGGTATTAATTATTATTTTTTAATTTATTATATTTTGACTATACTTAGAGGTATATATATACTATATAACATATGTTATATAATATATATATATATATATATATACGGTGATATATATATGATAGCGAACACCTAAACTATTGCTATATGATGAAGCTATGGAATGAGTTGACTATTATTTAGTAGAAATGAATATATAGAAACAAAAAATAATGCATAAATATATGACCGTTAGAGGTATATAGAAAAAACACTGCTACATGAGGTAATTCTATACGGGTATATATATATATATTAATATATATATAATTATATTATATTATATATTATATAGTATATATGGTATAATATATTATATATATATATAGATATATTACTCGGGTGATAATATATAATATATATTTATTATAATATTATATATATATATATATATACTAATATGCCCCTTTTATATATATATATATATTAAGTATAGTATATACGTTTTATCCCGGCCTATATACTATCATATATACGACTAACTTTACATATATACAGGTATAGTATTATATATATAGTAGATAAACTTTATAAAAATGTTTGTTTAATTTCTAATTTTACAGTCTGTGTATGTTCGCTTATTTGTAGCGACAAGAGAAGAGAGTCAGTAGTAGCGTGTTATCGAGTACAAGCTTGAGCGTTAATAGCGAGGATGCACGGAAAGAAAAATATTGATTTTTGTCTCATCTGTTATGTTTTGGCTCCACAAAACAATATCATGATGTATCTTTGACGGCACATCACACTACATATAAATCACCAATCTGAGATTTATTTAGTGCGCTTTTATATTTAATTATAATCTTCTTTAATATAAGCCTCCCCTCCGGAGTTATATCTAAAACTTCCACCTTCCTCCTATATATATATATTATATTATATCAATATATATGCTGTGTATATTATAATTCCAGGTAAAGTATATTTATGGATCCTCCCAAAACAGTATATATAATATTAATAAACCAAAAATAGAATGAATAAAAAAGATATAAGATACCTTACTACTTTACAATTGTATATATAAGGAACCTGTGTATGTTTTACGACATTCCGTCCACAGTATTAGTAGATTGTTTTTATTTTTGTTTCGAACAATATATTTCTGGTATATGATCCTAAGCAGTCCAATTTAAGGGGGTGAAAAACATCATTATGCAAGAGATAAATGTAGAACGAAGTTAACGTTTTTTACAGTTACTCCGTCGAGTTTTATTTTTTTTTTTTTTTTTAAACAAAGATGTACCTCAACGTTAGAGTCTGAATTTCTTAAAGAATGAGTCAGGAGTCGGAGAGTTTCTCCTTTCAGGAACTTCGGCCGAGGAACGGACAGTGGTAGGGAGTAATTTCCCCCCTCCAGGGGATGGTCTCCCGGAACCACCACGCTCTTTGGGTATTGATTGGAGTGTAAGACGCGCGCGAAGATAGTTACATCTGCCATCGGCCCTACATAGCACACACCATACGGAGGAGTATGAGAAAACGTTGGGATCCCCCCCTCTGTCCCCCGCTCGGACGTCACAAACAACACCCCTAATATTTTATATATATATCTAAAAATTTGTATTTGTAATTTCTTATTTTAATTATTTTAATAGACAGCTTAATCTACGCTTACTGAATCTCCATCAAAGTATGTAAATAGGTGATTTCTAGATAGGTGAACAATCTTTAAGAACAATTCATTATGAAAAAGACACTTATATTTTTAAATTATTTCTCATTATTGTCTTTATTAAATTTTTGTAATGTCGTGTATTTATATTTCCAAAGTATTAATTGGTTATTCATTATAGCAGGAAATTTTTCGATATTTAATTTCTTAAATTTTAGTTTGACAGGTTTCAGATGATAGAATCTTTTTTATATATTTTAAAAATAATTTTCACGAATATAATTGTAATCATGTAAATCAACCACTAGTGAAATTGATTGTTCAGTGATAGAGACCGATGATCTCGCAATGTGTATAAAGAACCAAAAAAAAAAAAAAAAGAGAAAAAAATCAAAACTGAGGAGTTTAAAAACATAACAGGGTCTATATATATTATATATATAATTATAATATATGATATATATATATTAATGGACACTTTTATATTATTTGATGTACTGATGTGAGACTAGACATAAGCTTAATTATATATATATGATCACGCGAGAACTCATACAACCTCAATACAGAAGATATAAGTGACGTTAGATAACTATGTTGTGATAGTAATATATAAATAATATATATATTTAGTGTTTAACTTTATATAATACGAAACTATAAAAAGATGTATAATAATCATAGCAATGCTACTCGTGTTACAAATTTCTACACTATTAAAATGTTAACATACGATCATGCTTCAAACATGTTTCTTTTATTCGGATGATTTAATATTCAGCTGGATTGTCACGAACAGTCTTTAATAAGCGCCTTGCGTTTTTGGTAATATTTCTTATAAGGCCTGTTGTAAGAATCTCTCTCGAAAAGTTATGAGCTCTGTGATTAAAAATTATACTATATCAAACTATTTAAAAAAACTTTGTGTTGAATATAAATTAAAAAATATCTCGTCAGAATCTCAAAAAGGCAAAAAAAAATAACTATCTATCAGATTATTTTTTTTCAGACTAAGTGACTACAGAGAGAAATCCTCACTCCAATTTATAGGTTTTCAGAAAAATAACTCTGCTCATTATTATATAGCAATTATGAGTGCAATCACTTAACTGTTTTACTATATTATTATTATTATTTAATTTTTTTATTAATATTATTATTTTTAGTTTATATAAATGAATATTATAATTACAATAAATGAAAGTAACGATAAAAAGAATATATAAAAGAATATAGGAAGGATAAAGAAATAGAATATATGAATAAATATACTATCACTTATACTATTACCATAAACGAATGGTATATATAATAAAGAACCTTGAAGAGTATAATATATAATATTAATACAGACAAGTAGAAATTGATCGCTTGCGACAAGAAATATAGTCACACTCTTTACGATTTACAATTATTATCCTTCAAGAGTCAAGTCATAGATTTAGTTTATCTGCAAGCAATATAAATATTGTAGAGATGACCACACCAGTCGAGTTATAAAATGATCTCGGTTTTCTCATGGATAGAAATGTCACTTAGAGTAAAAAAATAATGTTTGGCAAGAAGAAGAAACATATATTAAAGTCTGTATGTGGCAAAATATCAGTTTTTACCAGAAAAAAATTCAAAACAGAGTGGAATGAACGATTCAAAATTTTATGAAGCTGTTCGAAAAATTCCAGCAAATATATGAAGTATCGTTAGATATATTAGTATAATTAGTATAGTAGTTAAAAATAAAAAGAAAAGGAAATATAATAATAAATACAAAGCAATCAATATATATATATGATATAAATAATAACAAATAATAAGAATAAATATACTATAAAACATAATATATAGCAATGTAGATAAACACTAATATATGTATATATAGTATTAATATAAATATAATAAGTATAATTAAATGGTGAAATATATATATATATATATGGAACAAAAAATCTAAAAGTCTTAGTTTATGTTATATTATTTATTTAAAAATAAGGATCTATTGAATGTGACATGCTATAAATATGCTTAATGTGAGAAGACGGACAGAAATTACCGTTATAGCTATACTCTGTAGGCAGATCACCCATCCCAATCCATAAGGCTCTAAGGAGTTGCGTTATTTAGTGATTAGCCACGCGATCCAGTTCATTGATTAGGGTCCTATGTATGTGCTGTTTAATTCGTAGGGACACGTCCATGTAGGTTGGTCTAGTTGTAGGGCTTTAATTCGAAGGGCCACACGATCATCTAGTTAGTCTACTGTACCAGCTTGTTAATCTAGGTTAGTATAAGAGTGTGGTAGGTTATGGTACACATTTCAACTATTTTTGAGTAAAATATACCATATAATAATAGATATGAGGAAAACATGATATATATATATAATAGAGACATTTTAGATATATATATATATATTATATATATATATATATATAGAGTATATAGATATAAAGAATATATATATCCAAAGTACGCAAGTTAGAGATATTACGGATATATGCCGTAGTATCTTCAGCCCGCACCCAGTAAGAACTTACTTTGATTGTCGCATGTGCGGCATCCATGAAAGTCATTGGCGTTAAGCTGAACGAAAGTGAAAAAGCTAGTCCGTAATATTAATGGTAATACAGGACAGACACAAAGAGGAGAACTGTAGATAACCCAGACAGAGCAAGGACTGATGATGAACAATGAAAGATTTCAAAAAAGTACATTGGGAAGTAGTTAGTTCCCAATAAATCTATAGAGGTAAATATACATGAGTAATTAGAAAATAATGTATATTGAAATAGGAATGGAAAATGCTTAAGATAATAAATATATATATAGTCTATCACTAAAATAAATACAATAGATGATATTGATATAAGGATCCTTGATAAAAGGGAAATACTAGAGTGCATGATAATATGTACATAAATAAATAATAATTAATATAAAAAATCTCCAGTAATAGGAAAAACGTGATTTCCCAAATTAGTATAAATTATATAATGTAGAAGAAGACAGAATAGTAAAATACACGGAAGTGGATAGTACAGTGGAAGGAAGTCAGGTCTTACGGCAACCGCAAACCGCCGAGTGTGTCAGAGGATAGTTATCTTTTGACTAACAAAAAATGACTCTATTCCCTCTATCATCTAGCTCATCAATTTCTTCTCCTCTCTCTCAAGAATCTCGTGCAGTAGGATTTTAACTCGAGGTATTTTATATTTATTCTCTCTCACTCACTTAACACCACAATAAGCTACAATCAAAGCTCCCTCCACAGAGAATAAAGAAAAACAAAAAACACTAACATAAAGCTCCCTTTGACATAAATATAAACACATACTCATTAATTTGAAAACTGTTATTCACCCTATTGAGGAGATGTTTAGAAGGAGAATTACTAAAAAGAAAGAATTTAGCTTGTCAGTAATTCCTTTTATGGCTGTGTGCGCTAAAAACCTCCTTCACCAGACCTCAGCATTTCGAGGCCTTAGTTGTAGAGGGAATTAAAATCAGCCTGGGTTACAAAACTCTTATATTAAAATTGCGGAAGTTAGCATCGCATAGAAAGTTATTTGATACATTAAATGCGCAAAAAAAGGAGAATATGCTTGGATACTATTCATACGCAAACGTGATCTAAGATCTCGAAGATTAAAGGGGGGGAAAAAGTGATTTTACAATATTCATATATAGTTTACAGAAGAAGAATTGAGCGAAAGAAGAACCCAGCACACGGTGACTCCTTCTATTTCTTCTTAAATGGGTCGTATAGAAATAGATAATATCTATTTTAACGACATCCTGTAGAAAAATTAATTAGAATAGGCTAGCCTACAGGAAAAATATCTAAAGGAGGACAACACTTCAAAGTCATCAAGCCAACAACCTCTGTTAGTTTAAAACAACGCGATGAATATGAACTCACTCTTATACATCAAGTAATAGTGGATGAATGAATATATGAAAATAGGAATACATTGAAAGTGTTTTGGGTGAAATAGCAAAATTATCAAAGAGAAAAAAGGATCGATCCCGAAGATGGTCTTCAGATCTAGTACTCAGATTTTGAAGATAGATTTAGCTGGGCCAACAAAATCTTGGCACTAACGATAAGAAATATTTTTAGATGCCATGCCATCTTACATCGCATCCAGGTAGTTATAACCACACCGTGAACAACTTTTCAGCGGTAGCTGTATTAAAGTTTATTCGACGATTTTATATTGATGGAGAAAATACGAAGAATGTAAAAAGAATTGTTTTCCCTTAAATCTAACTTGCCGCTTACAAAATTCAATTGCAAACACGAATAACTAACAAGAAGAGGGAAATACTATTACTAACGAGAATCTCTCTAGAATTATAACCATAAGCGGAGGATGGAAGAAGTATAGATCAGATGGTAACTAAGTGCATCTATGCTAAACAAGGAAGATAGGAGACTCCACTCGTCCCGAACCTCTACAGAATAAGGTAAACTCTTGCCATAAAATAAAGAAAGTCTCATGAAATTGCAACAATATCCCAATTAGCATAAGATAGAAATATAAAAGAATGCTTATAAATTCCAATAAAGCAAAGGCTAATAATGATTAAAGGTGAGAGTTAAATTATATGATTAATTAACAATTATAATAATTCTTGAATAAAACTAAAATAATTGTCTTTTTCATATTTATATTTATACTTATTATTTATATTATCTGAGTTTTTATTAAAGCTATTATTTTTTATTCGTTTAGAGTATTTCATAGGATTAAATTAAGTTTTCTATATCAGAGTGAGTAAATACGAAGGATGAGTTCCATAAAGAGTAAAGTAGTACTATAACAAACCCTCTCCCAAAGAGGATGTAGATGGATTTTGGAAAACATTTTTACTGAGTGATACTCAAATTTATATAAAGTTATTGTATTTTGAAATATGCCTCATGCATATCCACTGACAAAATCCAGAGTTGTTCAGAAAAATATTTTAGGGAACCTCCTAAAGCACCCAGCAAGGTTAATGTTCAAAAAAAGGTTTCAAATAGCCAAGACTGATACGCTCCAAATACAACTAATATTCGAATAAACAATATAGGACTACATGTTGATTGCAAATTTTATAACTCATAATATGTAAACCTGAGGAATTTAGGAAGATTATTATATTTATATGATAATTAAAAATAAGTAGTAGCAACATTGTGGTAAAAACATCTATACTGTGATATGGTATACCTAGATTAAGAGTTCATAATAAATGAATTGTATCGGCTTTAGAAGAAAATATAAAAGAAATACAACTATTTGGAATACGCTTACTACGCCTGTTATATTAGAAAGATTTAATATATAAATGGTAAAGAGATGAGAATCGACGTCTAATGGTTAACAACTGTGTCGAAGATAGAGCTCAATAGTGACACTGATACCACACAATAACCAAAGACAGACAGACATATCCGGAATAAATAGAGGACACACAGAAATCCATCATGAATGGATCCATCACGTCGGTCTAGCGTCTCAACATGTATATTAATAAGATAAGTATTTACGGTATGGCCACAATATAGCAGACCTGCGCCAAGGACATGGTAAGCATGCCTCAACAAGTGATCGCTAGTTGTTGGCACTCCAAAAAGAATAGACAGGTCTTTGTATTTAGGTCGCGAGATGCCAACAGATCTTCATCTTACGACTCGTGAAAAGAGAAGCAAACTCTTCCTGAAAGGCTCAGAAGCTTTGTTTGTGCAGCTTCACCATTTTGCCATTCTTGGGTACAAGAGGATAACAATAATAATAACTCAATCAGCATGTGGAGATAAGAATCAATAAATAATGAATGTCTGTAATAAAATAATATATAATAATAAATAAAAATATTAGTAGAAAAATAATAAAGACTCAATATATATTAATTCATCAATACATAAATTGAAATTACACCAGACAAATTCGAAGAGTGCCCAGAAAAACCTAAGTAGATTTGGATATTTTAGGTACTTTATTGCCGAAAAACACAAAAATCAATGTTCTTCCTATACACAAAAACTTTTCACTGAACAACGATTTGGAATCAGTTTAAGCATAATAGATTTTAATTATATATTATTTCCAAGTAAGTAAAATTAAACCTGGGTTATAATTAGAACTTATTGAACGAAGAGCACAAAAAGCAAAATTAGTGGAGGGAGATCGGACTAGGAGAGGATTTGTGAAATATAAATCATCCATTATGAAAAGGGACACCTATTCTGGTGAATCCGACTTAGAAAGATCATGTAAATAAATTCAAACGCAGGAATTTCCAGGGAGACCCATGCTCTCCCTTAATAATGTGTGGCGTCGACCATAAATCCTTACTGCGAGTGCTTTTATTCATCGACTTTAGTACTCTCTCCGACTACGCATGAATATAATACCCGTATAAATTCTGAGTATCAACACTCGAGAAGAAAACCATAAATAATTTTATTGCATATCAGACTTGTTCTGATTATAGGTTTTCCAGTAACCTCCACATTTAGGGTGTTTTGCCTCCTGTGCATCACTCAATAGAAATTCGTTTTAAAAATTCCTAAAAGGTATTCACTACCACTCACGTATAGCAATGGAATTTGTCGGCGTTCATTTGACATATAAGTGTGCAGTATGTGACGCGTACTCCGTTCAAGGACGCAATGCCAAAGTTCAGAGAGACATTATTCAATATTAAAGAATAAATATGTAAATGATAGATTTGAGGGTAAAAGTCTAGAGTAAATGTAAGTTATTTGACCACGTTTTAATAATATAAATATTCATCTTGATTGGCTCCTAAATGAGCGTTACAAGAAAATCAAGAATTTAAAGAAAACATACAAACATATCACCATTGGTAGTTGGGTAATAAAATCATTATAGGTGAACTTAAGACTTAATGATATAAAATTAAATTCCGAGCTTTAGCTTAAACCTAAACCTTAACTTAAACACAGCAAATTAATTTTAGCAAGCATAAATACTTTAACATGAGACTGCCAATTACGGATCCGGCCAGATTCAATTCTTTTAAACATTCTCAAGATGCAATTCGAGATTAAGATTGTTTTGCTATTTTTAAAAAAAAAATAATATTGTGCAATGACATACTAGTTTTTCTTTTTAATATAGTGCTAAGTGAAGTGTCTCATATACTGAAAAAAAGGAATAGTTAAATATTTTATACTTTTATTTCTCAAATTATCATGCAATTTCTTATGCTTGAAAATTAATCTTTTTAAACTTCTTAAAGTAATTGGTATACAAATCGCTCGAAAATAAGTCTCAATAAATTCTAATATTATTCTTCTTCATTTAAAGTTTTAGCAAGCAGGAAGTGATGGGGTGGCAGTTGTAATAGGACTGTAGTTATTAAGTATTATATATAGAAAGTGTCACATTAGGACTTTTTTGCTTAAAAAAATAAAAAAAATAATATAAAAGAAAAAAGATAATGATTTGCAAACTAAAAAAAAATAAAATATAAATTATAATTGAAAAAATTAATAATAAATATTATAAATACTTAGATTTTTGTGTTGAGGCAACTATTGACCCATTAAAAATGACATTCTGAATGGGCTAATTTGAAGTAATATTTTAATGCATATTAATTATAAGCAGGGAAATAACTCAATCAAGGTATCATGAGAAGCCAAAAATCGAATAGACCTATATATATCTATCTCTCTCAAATTTGTATGTACATCTATACAAAGATTTTTAGCATGAGTCTCCCTCTATCGCTGTGAGGATTAAGCATGGAATATGACACTCTCACAATTTCTCGAACAGGGGCTTGACTCAGATGTATGCACGCTCTCTGATCCAGTCACATGGAGATGAGAAAATATACCAACTAACTAACTCCTCCTTCTCGTTATTTCTATTAGCAGTAGTGCTGATCTCAAGATATTCACGACACATATTAATATCCCTTTCCCTGCTGAATTACTTCCATCCAAAGAGTTATCTGAGAGATAAGACCAAAATGTGAGATCCCTCATACATCATCTATGGAGGTTGATTAAAGGTATATGATGGCATTAATATGGTTTAAATCCTATACATTGTGTGTCCGTGTTTCTGGTAGTGTTGTCGAGATCATCTGAAATGTTAATTTTTCTTCCTCTTACATTCCCATTATGTACACTGCAGTGCGAGAATCTTGAACCATATATTACTTATAATAAATTGTGCATATAGTTTTCGATAATCGAGATAAATATGATGAGTGTAATCGAGATGCAAATTTACCTTATTAACGGTAAATTGAAGATACTTTAAGTAGTAATTAAGGTGGGTTCAGTGAGTAAACAATAGAAAAATAATTATCTTAACTATAATATAATAATAATATAGTATCATTTACTGACCAATTATAAATTATATATAATTATATGAAATGTATATATTAATAAAGTAAGTCATGTTATATTGTTTAATAGCTCAAAAATAGCGTCAAACAGTGGATGCGCCAATTAATGATGAATAACGAGAAAGTTCTACCAATGGAACGAAAGCATAATAAGACTATTCGAAAGAACCTACAAAATATTTGAATAAGTATAATAACTCTTAGATATAAATTGAACGACACCAAAATTGTTCCTTACACCATAATAAATTAACTAATAAATTAGTATAAATAAATTAAATACCATCAATAATAATAATAAAATAGGAAAAATAATGAATAAAAATTAAATATGATAATGATAATTATATATACTGTATATAATTAGAGTGGAATAATATTATATTATATGATTTATAAAGTAAAAAATAAACATTATCAATAACAATAAATTATATAATTAATACATATAAATAGATCCAATATCCAATATAAAGAGTGGCAGTATAATAAAGAAAGGTGCAATCAATAATAATAAATAAATATTAATCCGAATAATAAAATAAATAATAATTATATTATATTAAATAATATGCATTTCGTATTTTTTCAAATAGAAATATAAAATAGATCCTTTAATTAATAATAACGCGTTGGCGCTTAATTAAAGTAGTGTATCTACTAAATGTTTTGATTTAGTATGTTCATTCAATCTATTTTCTGGCATTAAATTCAGCGTTCCAATTATATAAATTAATATTTTATTCTGAAACTCTTGTATATGATTTATACCAAATAGGTTTAAAATATTTATAAGATTTGATTATTTAATTAATAGTAGAGCCAATATAATTAAATTGAAATACGTTCCATTTACGTGATCAGCAAAAAGTAACTCCGATTTTCTATTATAGTACGGTCTATTAAGATATGGGTAATCCTTGAGTTCAAATATACTTGCTTTAATATAATAATTTTAATTCTGTTTATTTTTATTTACACTCTCGTGAGTCGTGGCATTCTTGTCAAGGTATTGATTTGGCTGAGTGGAGATTGCAGAATAAGAAAGAACTTTTTTATAAAGATATTCCGAATCTTGAATCGCCTGCCATCATATACTCCTCACAACTGCTACACAGCTCTATTTACGACCTTGAATTCACAGTTTCATTATATCACCCCAATCCACCAAATTTTACTCTCGTCTCTCTCCTCTCATACTCTCATGCGAATACTGCTCTCTCTCTCTCTCTCTTCTCTTCCTCACACTCTTCATCTCTGCGTCTTCTACTCTCTCTCATCTCTTCTCTCTCTTATCTACTCTCCCTCTTCCTCTTTCACGTCTCCGTCATCATCATGCTCTCTCTTCTATATCTCTCTTCTTCTTTCTATCTTCTTCATCGACTTCACTCTTCTCTCGCATCTCGTCTCTCTCCCTCCTCTTACTCTCTCATCTTCTCTGTCACTCTCTTTACTCTGTTGCTCGTCTCTTCTCTCTTCAAATTAAGAAATTACATTCGAATATTTTATGATATCATTCACATTTCTTAGAAACTACCTTCCTCTTCTAATAATATTATTAAATAATATTATACTTAAAATATACTTGCAGCATTACCTATATATATTTTATATTAAGATATTTTTTAGTAAATATATAAATCTTTATATATATTGTAATATACTATATATATATATAATTACGTTACTATTATTAAGTGAGCTATAAGTGAATAATACGATAATGTAAATTGCTAAGGATCTGATTTAATAGGCAATAAACCAATATAATGAGGTTGAATAAATTTTCATGTATAAGTATTTCCTAATAGGCGTTTACCTCCCATAAATATTTATAACAATAATTAAAATAGCTCGATATGTGTATATTTTAGGCACTATTAACAAAAAAAAAGCAAATTTTAACACAAATTTTTAGGTGTGACCACGAGTGAATTTGTTAAACTCTATCAAAAAAACTCGCCTGGATGCGCGTAAATTTAATTGAGAAGAATACTTGGTGTCCCTTGGATATGGTAAATCCATAATTTTGACCAACCTATAATACAACTCTATTACAAAATATTTGAATCTTATATTTTCATTAAAGCGAAAATTTTTTTTTTAAAAGAATTACCGGCAAACAAATGACAAACTAAATTTTCTACCTTGGGAAAATGGAGTTTGTTGGGACTTTGTGACATATCAAAAACTTTCACATTGCCAGTATAATTGCAAGATTTCTTAAACTCACTAAATATCTATGATAAATGATAAATTGTTACAAGATTAGTAATTTCTCAAAGTAGAAACAAATATTTGGAAATAAATTAAATAAACTAATTAATAAGCAAACCTCAGTTTATTTAGCTGTTGTTCATAAAATTAATTCATTTTTAAATTAATAAATAGGTATGAATATATATAATATTACTATCGATAGTAATTTTTATATTAGATTAAATATTAATATATATATAATATATATATTATCATAATATTATTAAGTATTTTTAGTATCAAGTATGTCAAAAACATTTATGTAACTTTAATTATTATGCACTGATTTAAAAAAAGTGAAACTATATGTATTAATTTTTTAATTTTTACTTATACTTGTATTTACGTCCTTGCATAAGTGTTGACATATTATGGTTAATGGCTCTCTTCTGTATTATCATTGGGTATCGGTCAGCTTCTTGTTTCAAAATGTATCATCGTAAAAATCTATATACCTAAATTAAAGTTTATTTTTAAACTATTTTATTTATAAATGTAAAAATTAATTCTTATTGTAATTTATATAAGATGTATCATATTAAATCAGTATTATAATATTGTATGCTTTATTAGTACCTCACCAAGGTATGCTATCATATAATTAGTGAAGGTACTATTGTCGTCTCAGCTTATATATGAATATCAGACTCCGAAACTCGAATTTAAAACCGTTTAAATAGTAAATATTTATAATATTAATAAAATTTACTCCATTATTTTACTTATGACTTTTTATACATTTCTTATATAATTCACCCGTTTTATTACTTAATATATTACGTCACACATTCCTATCATTTTGTAATGTATATACCCCTCATTTTAATAAAATTTAATCAAATATTTAGTAAGGGATATATATGATACTGGATTTTTAAGGTTTATATTATATAGTTTTAGTAGATCCCAAATTTATAGTAGGAAAAATATACAAAAACACCCCCAATATATTCCTTAAATACTTAAAATAACTGTAAATTATATATTAAAATATAAAGTAATAGTTCATAACTAATTTAATAACGATATATAAATTCTAAATCATCTTATAAAACTAAAAACCTAAATTA